>JAQFZC010000026.1:0-118877 GCA_034695205.1 Dicyrtoma fusca
GCATACATCTTCATCAAGTCTACGTATGACAACGCTGAATATATGCTTCATGCGTATACGCTTCAATATGGCTCTGGCACTAATCTACTCAGCGTAGAGTACACATTCAAAGTTTACTACTTTTTGTACCTGATACTTGGCGTCACAATAAAAGTTTCTTCATTAGAGACCTTGCTTAGACTTGATAAACTTGTAAATGATTCAGAATCTTTGAATGGACTACATACTTAACTGTACTTAAGTTTCCTTCTGCTTCATAATTCTTTCTTTTTTTTCAAACTCCATATGCCGCTGCAGAGATTATTTTGGACCGAAATTCTGTGAACCAGAGCATTAAATGGGTTTTATAGTCTAAAGTTTCTAGAGCAGATTAACAGTAGAATCTAGAATCTAGAGTAACGTCCTTGCCTCAGATTTTTAGACACAAAATTAAGTTTGGCGCCTAATAATCACACCGAAACTGTCGCTAGTTATGTATAATATGTTTATGGCAGTCCGTCCTATCCCATCAGAGCTACTGGAGTTTTTTTCAGTTTCAATTTCTTCAATTTTTTGTAAGTACGTTATCTCATTCTTCCTCTGTCGTGGGTCCATATTACTATATTGTGTGGAAAATAAACTGCCAAATCATACATGGAAAGAATAAGGGAAACTTGGAAGTTTAATCATAACTTATTGTTATTAAATTGTAAGTATTTCTTGTCCTTGGTTTGATATGTCTTCATTTCTTTTATATTCTTGGCTCTTTGCGACATTTCAACAATAGATAGTACTGTAGTATGGGTTGCTGTCGTTCTCTTGGTCTGGAAGTCAAATCACAAGTTAGAAATTGCTAGAATTTTGTAACCATTTGCTAGAATACGAATAGTACTCCATAAATGTTTTACGAGTTCATTTATCTGAATTGGTAATGTAATTGTCTGTGTAATGTAGATGGAGAGGGAGAGGAAAAATCAGAGCCAAAAACAAAAAGAAAAGGGGAACCCGCCGACAGGGCATAATGCATAAAGTACTTTGTCTAAATATCTCGTTGCTTTCATTCAACTTATTCTTTTTCTGAGGCCTTGGCCATGAATGGGACTCTAATACAGATATATAGGGCAGCAAGTTATCAATTTGCATAAAAAGTCTTTGCATGTTTTATTTTCATCTATCTTCATATCGATCCTGACAGAGTCATACTACTACTACTTTTCCCCATAGCCATACATTAAGCATGATGCAATTCTGGATGCTACACTACGTACAAGTTATTATAAAGATACCTATTTATATGCCACTAAATTGCCTTGATTATATTTGATGCATTGGGACTTGTACCCAAGCGATGATACCTGCATTATCGTTCCCAAAAGTACCCACAAGGGGCATTAATTCCAGTTTACCAAATTCTACTAGAATTATAAATGTAAACAAGACTAGAAGGGAAACTGGAAATGAGTGGGATATTCAGTAGAGAATAATAGCAAATTATATCTAGCCTGTAGTCGGGTTTTCAAGCTCCCACAATATATGTGAGTGCCTACATAAAAAACGAGTCCAACTCTTACGTGCGGATACATAAATAAGAATTAAAAGAAGCCACTTCAAAGATACCAATAGCCAACATTTTTGGTGAAACTATTCAACTGGTAAAGTAGACACCAGACACTGTAGGCGTAGTAGAACAGTTGCAGCTTTCTCTATCCATAGAAATTATCTCGCTTCCGTACTACAGAAGGGGGGGGGAGGGAGGCGCGGTTATATGAACAAAGTTTGGTTAGGTTTTGGGGCGTAATACTCGTTGGTGAAGCTTGAAAGTATGTTTAACGTATTCTTCGTTTAATTTTGATACTAATCAAATCATATGTTTGTTGAAATCTATAATTTTCAACAGGTTTTACAGATGTTAAAAATCATCCATTCGAAAAAAAGCTTTCCAAAATCGCATAAATTTGTGTTTGGCGAATTTTCTTTTTACTAAAGTATTATTGGTATAATTTGTAGCAAAAAACTATTTTCGTAATTAATAGCCCAATATGATTGTGCAATACACCATTTTAATAGAAATGACGAGCTTATAACTAATCTGGAGTTTATTTTTGAATTAAGTGTTTGGATTTTGAAGTTTTTCCAAAAACATCGAAAAAGCTTGAAAAGCCCAAATTGAGATGCACAAATGTTAGAATAAAGCTAAATATATTTTGATCGCTTAGAGTAGGTCTATGCAGGTCTGGTATGTAAGACACAAGCACAACTATCAGTCAGAGCAAATATTATGATTATACCTAGTTGATAGATGTTCAAATTAAAATCATCGCAATTACCGGTGTTTTTGCTGGTCAGTGACAACTGACAACTGACCGTTAGCCGCGGAACCACCAGGCCAGGCCCAGGCTACACATTTGAAAAAGACGTAACGGAAACTATAACTACCGCGTACCGTTCAAGTAAGTATGTCAGATTAAATATTAAGACTGTTTGTGCTATTAATGGTCATTGATCGTTAACTTATTTTTATAATTACTACTATTTTTAACTCCTTTAGTTCACGCACACTTCTGCCATCCATCACTCGTCTTGAATGGATCTCTTTATTTTTGTTAATATAAATTCTGTATTGTAGACTGATTTTAATGAATCTTTTTGATAAATATTTCCATTGAATTGTTCTTTAAAACACACATTTTAAATAAAAAATCCTATATTAGGTTCCACAGTTATTCGGTTTCAAAGCCCTAAATGACAACATGAAAGTTTCATGTTTTTGGTTTTGAGCCCTTCTTAGTACTAATAATCAAAAATTTATGTTCCAATTTGGCCTTACTGTAAAGGCAGGTGTACGTGCTACGTGAATGATTTCAATTTTTGATACCTTATTGCTGCTTGCGGTCAATAGGTCACATTCTTTAATCATACCCGGATTTTGCAACCTGAGCGGGTCTCAATAATTTGGCTGTGGCAACTTTGACGTCTTAAAAGCTCTCGGTTTTTTCACTGTTCTAGATGCAGAATTAGTACTTGCAACTATTTAGCCTGGTTTGACTTCCCTGTGTTGGAAGAGGTTTGCCCTGTAGACGTATTTGGGTTCGTAAAACATCCGAATGCGGGTTTTCACTTTGAACCTGAATTACACCGCCAACTAAAGTGATAGAACATTGAAATTTTGCGTAATACATAACAGAAATATGCTTAATATATTAAAATTTTGTACATTGCTCTAGCACTTTAAATAGTTCAGCAAAACTGTGCTTAACTTTGTTCATATAACCACGCCTCCCTTCTGTATGCTAGACATGTACATATCCAGATTCAGATACAGAGATACAACGAAATGAATAGAATAAGCCAGTGAAAGAGAAAAGCGCGAGGAATGGGATTGGAATTATAGAATAGTCCAAAATGGAATGTGCAGATGATAAATGGGCAAGACTTGACGCTGGAAACTGTGCAATACATTAATACATACTTCCAATGTGGTAGACAAAAGAAGAGAAATTACTTTCTTTTGATTTATCTCTTTATTGGATTTGAATTGCAATTTAAATTTGAATTATTTTCTGGGGGTAAAAGAAAAAAATTATCATACTCCTTTATAACCACTAACAAGTTTATTAAATTATCAATGGATTCGAGGAAATTCGTAAAATTGGTAGGTACATATATAGTCGCTTCCTTTTTTCTTCTTTTATGTAATCGGAAATTTGGATAACGAATTTGATACTTTCTTCTTTACTGGTATATTCATTTTGAGGATTCTCGTAATCTAGTTTTAACAGATCTTTTGGTTCCTGTCATGATTTCCTCTGTAAACTGAAACTGTGTGAGCTTCCTTCGTACGTATTACGTGCGTACACAATATGCATGATTTAATAAAACTACAACTTAGGCACCCTTATTTAAGCAGTAAATATGAAGCTATAGTTAAGTATCCGTATGTACTATTAATGTGAGCTGTGTTATTCTTCCACGTTTGTAACGGTGCAATGAAATTATGTTGAAAAGGTATTTAAAAATTAAATGAAGTTAAAGAATGGCATTCGTTGTAAAGGAATTAAGCTTTGCTTTTTGCGTAATTATTTTTGGAGATTCGGAGAAAATGCTAGGAGCTTTATTGTTTTTTCATAACTAATGTTTTCCTACTTCTGACTCCGTAAAGTGCGATTTGAGAGCGGAAAAGAAAAAAGGTATTTTTCCTTTAGCCCTCTAGGTTTTGTGTGACATTCAAACTCAACAGCATGAGCTTCCTCGACTAGTTGCAGGATAAGATTTTACTGTTTGCCTGTTCGTCTGTCTCTCTGTCAAGTCTTGCAGCAAGTTTGATGGATTAATTTTAATTTCAAACAACTTTTTACAAGGCCAGTGGACAAAATGCTGCTGGTTGTTTTTGATGGACAGATTAAATTAAAGGAAATTAAATCTTGGCCTGTTACGTTGCAGTTCTCCTCAGGGTAGCGTGAAATCGGCATACTGTCCAATTTTCAATTTACCAAATATCCCAGCCTATAGTCAGAGGGACTTAAACGTAAATCTTCTGGTTTTAACCTTAACCTGTGAAGAGTGACGAAACAGACTCTCTATTATTCAGTTTTAGTAATTACATATATGTGATCCAAGCAGCGTCTACTTTGAACTGAATCTAGCTGGATTCCCCTTAACCATTCCCTCTCCCAGAGTCCCCCTAGACAGTTGCCCTTGTATACAATTTCTCTTATACACTATTCCTATATACTTATACACACCCCTTAGAACTACTGACCGTATGAGTATTCTCCTTGAAAACTCTTTTGACTGTCTGGTAAACAATTCCTGATGCAATTCCTTGGGTGAACTTTCAAAAGTTATTAGGATTCAGACCATTTCATCGCTAACCGTACACCAAACCGATGTAAACCAAACCCTACTTATACAAGCATGACCGTGTGTACTTTGTCTAAACGAGGGAGATATTATTGTTAAGGAATTTGTAAGTGTAATTGTGAAAAAAGGTAATACTCATAAGGGCAATAGTTCTAAGGGGTAATGGGAACAAGGAAGGTATTGGAAGGGGACAAGTTCACAAAGGGAAAAAAGAATAAGGGCAATGGCGTATAAGGGGTTTTGTGCAGGGAGAATATTGGAGGGAGAATGGTTCAGGGGGAATCTAGCAGATACTCTTTGCACTGGTGCATCAAATAAAGCCACATTTCACTTTCCTTTCCTTCAAAATTATATTTCAAAAGCTGCTTTGTTACTCCGTCTGCCGCATCCACCATAAGCATGATTCGGTTATATACTTCAGGTATACAGCCCATGCCTTTACTTTAGTTACCTACTTTACCTGCATACAATGCACTTCCTACTTGATAGACCTAAAGTCATTTTATTTCTGAGGAAGGAAAAAGCTCTTTGATTTGAATATATAGAGAGTGAAGCAGACGTCGCCGTCTTTGTATGAATTGTACACTTCCAATCGCAACCCAATCTATACAGATACCCAATGTTCCTCACAATACAATAGAAATGGAAATGAAAAATTGTATGAATACCGACACATCTACCTCCTTACATAATGTTCAACGTAGAATCTATAATTACATATCCATACATTTAGGAAATAGAGAGAGAGAGAAAATGTTCCTTTGTAAAACCAGGGGCCATGAATAATAATCTGAAAAGCCAAAAAAGCAAAGTCTTAAGGTTCAGTGAGCAATTTTCTTGTCGAAGCGCTGGAAGGAAGGAAGTAAGGAAACAAGTTTGGCATCAAATCCCAAATTTTCTTCGTCCACATAATAATGCGTTGCAGAAATATGTGAACGTGTCAAAGTGTCAGTTTGCTCACTCCATCCTTCAACTTTGTCATCCTCTCTCAATAGCTTTTCATCGTTTTTATTTCCTTTTTCACCTCCACCACAATTTTTGAAAGGTTACTCTACTTTCTCCCCATTGAATCACCACGATCCAGTTTTACAATGGTAGGCAAACTTGCCAAATCATTTCATTATTTTTATTTCTTATGCTGGCCTAGGGATGACAGGGAAAAGCATTTTCTTTTACTTTCAATCGAAACATTTTGTTTCCGTTCCACTTTATCTTTTCTTTATCTACAATTGGGGGTGGGCAAAAGATGGGCTTTCCTATTTTGGTGGCATCCTTATTGCAATAAAAAATTTACATAATATACATTGGAATAGTATATCTGGAGTAGTATATTTGTAGTGTGTAGGTATACATAAACTTGTCTTGGAATTTTAGACAGCCACTACTATTATACAGTGGATACCATGTACCTACTTTAGCTTTATACTTAAAGTTGAATTTACCTATATAGAGACACCACAGCACTGCACTGTCAAGTCAAGCCCAAGAACTTGCAAAGGCTAACGTATAAACTGCAAACAATTGTATGTACAAAGCTGAAGTAAAATATGAATGTATGAATTCTTTGGGATACATCAATACATCATGAGGAGAAAAGAGAAATAGACCGATGGTTTTGTCAATAAATTCAAATTGAATCCGCCACATCGCTTTTTTCTCCTCTTTTTTACTTTGCAAACGTTGACAGTGTGGACTCTTATACACAGCTGAATAGACTTGTGTACTCCAATGCAACGTAATGTCTTCAAGAGTTCAGGACTTGAGGCATTCATGGGTAGTGAGCTGGAATGACCTGAGCTGAGTGTGAATGTCAGTCTGGATTATCGTTTGTACTATAATAAACAGTCCCCCTTTGAATTTCCTTCTGCTGTACTCAGTTGGGAAATTTATTGCATGAACTTTCCCTTCACATAATCACTGTCTTGTTTCTCCAATATTAGCCGTATTAGTTCCCAACCAAATCAACGGCGGCGGATACGTAGTTTTTGGGATTTGTGATGTGAAATGTATGTAGGTGGATACAAAATACCTTCATCTATAGGTTCAAATAGCCACAACTTGACTCGATGACCCAATCGAATACCCAAAATCTCGTTGAAACAAATCACGTACGGACGAAATCGCATGCATGAGGGGAATATAGTGTGGGAATTGTGTTGGGAGCTTTAGTTAAATGCATTATCTATAGACAAAATAAACTGAATAGTACAAGCGTATGCAGGGAGCTCCCCACAAAGTTTTAATACTTTGCCGATGTCTATCTTAGCTGATCTGGTCCAGCAGGAAGGTTTAGTTTTATTTTTAATAAAGTTATAAATTACCTTGTTGCTATACGATGAGTTCATATACCGCTGATGGCAATGTAATTGGACTAATTTATGCGAATTAGTAAGTTATACCAAGAAAATTATGATTATTTTCATTTTAGACTTGGTGGCAGAAACGGCACTGGACGATAAATAGTGAGGAAGCAGACCAATTATGTCATTTTGAAGTTGTACTATAATGTCCTCACCTCGACATATGCTATCTTGTCTACGCGATTTGGTCCCGTTACCAATAAACTTGACTACTCGACAGACAACAGAGACATTCCCAAGGAGAAATGAGAAACATTTTTCCATTTCTCTTTCTGTAGTGTATATTTCTATCTCGGACCTGCGTGAGCTCCGAATTACGAAAGCTCAAATCCTTCCTAATGTATGCCACTGAGAGAATCCTGATTCTGATCCTAATCCTAGTCTTGATCATAATAACGGATGTCATAGTATGGCTAAATATAAGGCGCTTTCACAGGAAAGTCTCGAGGAAAGTGATCGTGAATGTGAGAGAGGGGGATACTAAGTCCTGTACAAGGAAATGTTGAAAGATGCTGGCTTCTCGTCAGAAGATAAAAAATTACATGAGCGTAGGCTCTCGAAAAGGACACAATGGGTCTCTGCGTTGTATTGATTCAATCAGATGAATTTACGAGCTGGGAAAACGTGCTCGTGCAATCATCAGCTTGATGTAATGGAACAGCTTTATCTAAGCTAAATGAATGTGATGACCCACTCAGTGGCTCCTCCTGCATTTTTATTTAGCACGGGTTTCTAGTTTTTTCTTCTGTTCGCGTTCTGGTCCTGCTCAAACTACAAGTAAATGGAATTACTCCAAGTTTTTTCATTTTATCCAAAACTGTAATGCAATGTAACTACGAGTAGATAGAAACATTCTTCGACGTGCATGTTCGATTCAAAAGGGGGAAGGGAAGGAAAAATCTGTAGACATCTCATTACTACACGGCACATTAGCCCAACAATGTTTGTCTCCTTTTCAACCTATTTTCCTTGCGTCCTTCTCTACTCGCAGATTGTACAGTATTGTTGTTGAAAGGCACAGGCTCGCTTTCATTCTCACTTGAGAGTGGATATGGCAGGGAATGCTAATTATATCCCGGCAGATAAGAAAATGTTGCTTTCTAACACTAATTGAAAACTGTGGTCTGAAATTTATAACCCAGACACTTTTCTACAAAAGACATCAATTTGGAGAAGACAAATATGTAAATAAAGTGTGTTGACGCAGGGTCACATTTAATCTCTCATAATATAGGAGCGTCCAATCACAATCATAATCATAATCCTAATAATTCTAAGAATGTTAATTCCACCAAATTATTATTCATCACATCGCAGCCATGCAGATTGCCGATAATGTTCTAGTTCCATTAGATAGAGCTCCCCTGTAATTATACAGTAGCTGTAATAGTAATTACATCATAATCTCCCACCTCTAATTTCATCACGGGTGTCAAGAGAGCTGTAGCCAGCAGAAACAAAGGGAGGATACAGTAGTAAAGTAGAAGTATAGCACTGACTAGAAGAATGGGCTAAATTTTGGATATTCTAAGGAACTGAGATTAAAATTGGGCCTACCAATGTATGTATATCAGTATGCACAATTCCTTATGAAGGAAGTTTCCTGTGGAGTGAAAGAGGAAACGAGACCAAAGTAGTGGTTGATATCAAAAGGAGCACGATTGCGACAACGTCAACGTCTTCATTTAGGGAACTTTTCCCACAAGTTTGGTCTTTCTCACATTCCTTCAATAGGGATACATAAGCTAACATAGACCTAACTTGAACTTGAAATCTAGATCAAGAACTAGACTCCTGCATAAAAAGGAAGCGGTAGAAGATAGAAAAACTGTGGATTCTTTGCCAGGGACAATTCTCAACACATGTAAAATCGAAAAAAAACATCCAGAGAGAAGTCAAGGGTATTTTATGAAACTTGCAATGTAATGGAATGAAATTGGACCATCTACTATGATTGTATGTTCACAAGTCTTTCATTCAATAAAATTTCACAGCTTTCATCAACTTGTATGGTTTAAAAAAGACACGACAATCTTTCCATCGATTCAGACCCAGCTAACATAGTCACCTACGTATGTTCTTGGCATGTGTTTTGCATATGTATGTAGATAGATGAGCATATGCCTATACATACATACAGTAGCTGTGCAATCAGCTATGTGTGTAGATACATGGTCGTGTAGGAGAGCTGGGGGTCCTAGCCTCGTCGTTGTCGCAAGTTCTTGCACAAAATTAGTTTTGAACTTGATGTGTAGATGAAGAAAGTTGTGGCGGAGACGTACTCAGTAGTAATTTGAGTGAAGGCAATAAAGTTGTATGATGCGGTTATGCAAGCATGCATGCTTCTTTCCACGGTTCGATTGAGGTGTTGGACGATTAAATTGTTGCCAACAAATTCAACCAAACCAAACTGATGCTGTATATAGTTGTAAGTAGGTATATCGACAAGCAATATACATACATAGGGCCAGTTTCCTTTCTTTATCAGTCAGATACTTTGGTACACCGTGATAATAGTGCCGCTCGTCCTTCAGGGTGCACAGGAAGCTATCTGCATTCTCAAAAAGAACAATGCGAGCTAGATAACACCCTTTTAACGGCAAAAAATGGGCTTTTATTTGCGCTCTGGGCATTGTGTTTTTTTTTACTTTTCACAAAATGTGCAGCTGGCTTCTAGTACTTTTTGAGGCAGTCCAAAATTCTAATAGCAAGCTTTTCTACAGAAAGTACAAAATAATTGAGAGAAAAAGACCCAAAACTCAATTAGCAGGTTTTGGAATCATTGCAAAAGTTGGGAGTAGTTGGATTTTGCGAACTTAGTCTACATGCTTTGCACCTTCAATGACAATGACTAGTAAATGTTTACGGAGAAAGTGAGTTTTTAGGGGAGAATTCGTACCTATTGCTCTCTCATCGGATGCCCGAATAACATTGGACTTGGACAAGGTTTAATGCACAAATGATCAGGGTACAGACTAAAAGTTGAAAAAGTTAAAGCATTCGATTTGATGAGATTATTTGAAAGGGAAAGTTGTAAGAGACACAACAAAGACTGAGCATTACACAACTTTTCCTATATACCAACAGACATGCATATACTTTTTGTATTCTTTACCCTATTCGTGTAACCCACAGATGAGTTTGTTTTAGATGGATTTGTTCCTGTATATAGTCTCCGGGGACCGTGTCAGTTTGTTACTCTAAAATGACATAAAAATATACTTTGTGGACGTTACGAAAGGGGGAAAAGATCCTGTAGTGACGCAATTTTCATCTCCTTTACGACAAGTTCCATCTGTAAGCTCAGGAATCATTTTTAATTATTGCAGAACGTCGGCCCTTCTACGAATTTTTGAAGCTTTACAAATCCACACCAAAACAAAGTTACAGTTTTCTCAAGAGCCTGTTTTTAATTTCAGAAAGTTCAAGCCTGCTTTTAAGCGACATTTTTAACGATGGGCATCATTATAAATTACATTTTTTACAGAGAATTTTGAGCTCATAATGCTTGTGATGTCTAAAATTAAAATTATAAAAAACACTACAACGTCTCCACCGAAATAGCTGTTACATACGTCAACGGGACGCAGCCTCCAAAACTTTGTTAACTGTGAGTTCAGGTATTGACTGCGGTCTCGTCATGAGGTAGGTTAACGATCTCTGCAGATATTTGGTAGGCAAAAGAATGCTTTGCATTTCTTTGTACTCCTCTTTTCCCTTAATCACTGTGTTGCATTGGGATATTGTATTCTTTTACCATACAAGTAGGTTATTATAATCATTTTTTTGCGAGCTAGAGTTTCTTGGCGTTTTTTGGGTTAGAATGGAATTTCTCGAAGGAGCTTGTTGCTGCACTTTCATGCTATTTATCAAGGTTCTACGAAGAAATTCCTGAAAGCAAATTGTTGCTGTAATTCGGTCTTATTGGCCTTGTTGAGTGAGGCGTGTGGTATCCACGAAATGCTCCATTCTGATACAGCCAGGTTCAAAATAAAATATCTGCAGATGATGGCTGACTATGAAATCGTCGTTTAATATAGTGCAAGACCTACACGTATTGGTAACCGTACATGCCACTTTCAAGGGAATTTGTAGTGCTAGAAGCCATAGTGTGGCATGCACTATCTGCAACATCAAAGTAGCGTATTCTGGAGCAACATTTTTCACAAACAAGTCGCGTATACTTTCTCCTATTACATTCCATTATAAAATTTCAATATTGATGAAACCCCTGATGCGTAAAGCATATGTACTTGTATTTAATTAATCGTTATTAAATTAAACCTTTATGTGTCCTAGTTGACTAGCTAGATGTATTCTTTAGCTCACTTTATAATAGTAATTGAACAATTTAGCTCACTAATAAAAATTTAGCTTTAATCTGGTAGATAGATTAGAGTAATCTGGTACGATACGATACAATGTAAAGAACTGAATTATGTGGGAAGTCAATGTTTGAGTTTCGATGGCAACGAAAGTCAGTGTGAGTGAAAAAAATAGACTGATCTAGCTCCACTGAAAGTGGATGCTAGGAACAGATCCAGCTGCGCTGTAACTATCCAGGCTTAGTTTGACCCCCTTTATCTTTATACTATCTGTCTTGGAGCTTTCTTCTTTTTTGGAATCCTTCCTTTGATATTAGTTTGACTTTCCTTTCACCATGCACAACGAATCTCTTTGTTTTGGTTACAACTGTGTGGACGGTTTTCCTTACAGACTTTCTCTATACAAAGTAAGAGTCTTATTCCTTTTACTCCTGACTTGTTTGGTATTACATTTTTGTATACCGTCGGATGTGGATTTGGATTTGGACATATCATGTAACACCGTTAAATTAAGGTCTCCTATGTCAATTTACTTGTTAAAAATACTTGAACATGCGCTTAGTGATTACTCTAAGTGGGTATAAATTAATTTGATTGCAGTCATGACGAGGTTGAAGTACAGGATTGACTTTGAAATGTATTGTGTAGAAAGTGGACAGTTCTATGGAGAAACTAATTTTCTACAGCGTGCTTTCACCGTTTTTTCGTAAACTACTCTAGTAACGAGTACTGTGCAGTGTAATATGATATAATATATAAATTATATGCATCTCGTTCCTTCAATGTTTCAATTTTTCCAATGTCACTTGAGAAAACTGTCTGTTTGTTGGCTGAACGAGGTAACAGCACCAATGCTGCCCCAATTTCGTTTCTGTATCAACATCCTTTTTGCCTGGTAGCGTTGTTGTGGTGTTCCCCTTCTTGTGTAAACTTTTCAAGCTCAGTAATGTTCTGGACATTTGGAAAATGATGAAATTCTCCATTAGACTCGACTGCTCACTATTCTGACTGAATACTCTACTGAAGTTGAAGCTACTGTGAGTGGGTCAATTCAAGCTAACCGAACCATGTCAAGTAAATCACACACGAGAATAAAAGGATTATTTTTTGTATAGCATGGATAAAAAAAACCTCTTTTTTGAAAAAAAAATTATTTTGTTTTCGCGTACATATACGGTTTTTACTTCTTTACTTGCACACTGAATACTTGCATATTTGTTTGTTGCTTCTATGCATTTGTATTCCCTCGTACTTGTTCTGCCTAGACTGACATTTGTATTCCGGACGATAATCTACCTACCTACTTGGTTTTCTCAACGAGTGATCGCCAGTCCGAATTCCGCGGGAAAAAAATGTACCTAGTAATACTGACACACAGAAATACCCTTTTTTCTTAATATACTGGCGAGTACGTGTCGTAATATTATGTACCTTGGTGTTTACGGATCTCTTAAATATCCTTTTGTGACTTGTTCTGTTAGTATGGGGCAACGCGCCTCTTTAGAAGTTGAACAGTATTTGTTGCTACTCACCCGGTCAGAACCTTTCGGACGGTCTGGAGACACACACCAATGCCTTTTACGACGTTACTTTCTTAAGTATTTTGGCTGGGACACGTTATGCAGTCGTATTTTTTATTATATTGTCCGAGTCTCCGAGCTTTCTCTCTCTCTCTGTACTGGTGTGTAGTAGGAACAGCGGAAGGACGAGAGACGGAACCAAATCGGGAGGGATTGGAGAATCCATTAAAAAAAGAAGTGTGTGTCTCACTCTCAATTCCTTATTCTACTCTAGATCTCCAGGGTCTGTATAGAACTCGAGGCGATCTACAGGATAGATCTGCTGATAAAGACAGTTTCTAGTTTTATAGTGTAACAGTTTAAGGGAACTGTATGTAAGATGCTCTAAAATATTTCAAACCCTAATACTTTCATCTCTTTTTTCCTTTCTTGTAATAAACTTAAAAATGAACGTATGTATGCACATCCTGAGGCCAAAGGCACCAGCTGAGCTTATTTTACTTTCCTTTGACTCAATTTTCTAAATGGAAGAGAAACGACGATTCTTTTTCCTGACTGAATTCAAATTCAATGTAAAGTTGTAGAGTACAATGAAACGGTAGCTAGGTTCCTAAGTAGTGTCCGTGTTTCAGATAGAACCACTGTCATAAGATTGGAGAGTGCTTTTATATTTATTTTATTTTTTATTTTTGAGAGAGAATTAAATGGATCGCTTTGCCATGGGCTGGCTTTGGTTTTCGTGGTCCTGTCTTCTCTCCTCTGTCCTGTCCTATTTGGCTGACGATGCGGGTTACACAGATGTTAGATTAGGGTGTATATAAATCTCTTATGCTATGTGAGTCTCAGTATTTTTGTGCGTATTTTTAAATCCTTAGCTGGTACAAGCGTATTCTTCTATATTTTATGTATGTATGTACGAGGTACTTCTCGTCTGTCAGGAAAATAATTTATTGTACCCTAGACTCTGGATTCTGGATGCTGTTATTGTTTTTTTTATATAAAAAGAATGAGGCCCTTACTTACATACGTATGTGCCTCATACAAGAAAAAAAAGAGATTGTAATTACCTATATGACTAGCTGGATTAATCGGTAGTATTAATTGTAAGAAGCATTTATCACAATCAACAGAGGAGAGGGATGCGAAAAAATTGGCAATGTGAGCAAGTCCTTTAATTGGTGTGGGTCTCCAAATCTCACCTACGGATGTATGTATGCCGAGGGGCGGACATACCATTTACTTATAACTTACATACGTTTTTGAAAAGCAAAAGGAACATTTCTGTGATTTTTAATTTGTCTTTATAATAGCACATATTAATACCTTGATACCAAACACAATGTGCGTTCCTTTGTAAATCTATATTCATTTCATTTTTTTGTCATGTCTTGCGTACTGGATACGGTTACGCCGATGGATATGGATCATCGCCATCGTTTTGTGGACGTGATTGATACAGTCACGAATTGGAATTTAAAAATCGACTTTCATCTAATCAATTGCACTGAACTATGTGCTGCCTCCGACTTGTGGCTGGAAGTGTAGAAGAAAAAGTCTGAAACGCCAAACGAAGCGTGGAGACGAGAGTTGGGAGAAGGAAAGTGACTGAGATGCAGAAGTTGGGCAAAATGAACGGAACAACAATTTACAGTCTCCCATCTGCCTCCCTACCACATTTCAAGAAGCCCACAATGCCCACGGAGCAACGAGATAAGCTACTCGCCATGCATAAAGCTAGTCGTGCCAATGCAGGTTAGACCTTTTGGTCATTTTTTGCCGTTTCTTGTGTACTGTATACATTTATACCGCAAAGCTTCAAATACAACCCGGGTCACTAGTACAGCCCGGGTCTGAGGGCAAAGTTTCACTTATAACTTGGGGGGTTCTATTTGAAGCTTTACAGTACTTATGTAGGTAGTTCGAGTCAAGTGACTTTAGAAGATACGGATACTGTGAAGGTATAGTAAATAGAGCTATAATAAAAGCCAAAGTGAATCCGAACAGCATTGCGAATACGTAATCTTTAAACAACAGACATGTTATTTTCCAGTTCATTGGTCGCCATATCACTAAAAATTCTGGAAGCACATAAAGTACGAAACAGTGACACTCAATTTCAAGTTTTAGATGCATTTTTCCTATTTCTAGCCAAACGCTTGTTTTTCTAAGATGGCGACAACCGCACGATTACTTCTTTCCCTGAGGGTGTAAAAGAGATAAGGTCATTTAATAGCCTATTTTATGAACTCACAGAGAGATTCGCAAGGGGTTATTTTTGTCTGTCTGCAGGCATCCAATATTTACGTTTGTAAATAAAAGCAAGTAAAATCCTCCTTTCCTTTTTTCACGCCTAACGTTGCATAATTCAGGATCACATGGGAATTAAACGGGTCACACATGGCAAGTATCGCACCAGTTGCAGAATTCGCACCAATTAAAAATCAATTTTGAAGCGTCTACATATCTAATTATTTTCAGGTATTTATGTGGCCATCGTTCTGGTAGTGTATGTGGTTCTACTGACAATTCTTCTTTGTCGATACGTCCGAAGACAGCGTCTAGTGGAGGGCGATGAGTATACGACAGGACTGTTCAGCTTTTCTAGTCGTAAAATGAGGAGACTCAAAGCTTTACTTTGCTGTCATCAAACTCCACCTTCCTCAACCAGTGAATTTCCCCTTCGAAAAGTCAACTCAGCTGAGACAACTAAATTGAATGTTGATCCAACGCAAGAACTTGTGTCAGTGTAATTCCCCCTCCACTGTTTTTGAACTGAACTGGAATTCCCCGTTAAGGACGAGTCCGCCTACTCAAAATAACACAGTGCATCAATGTGTGTGCATCGTAAAAAACATTCTTCTTGAAATTTTATTTTTTGAATCACAAGTGAAGTGCTCCGCTGAACAAGAAGATAACAAACAAACATGTTGTTGAGCAGTGAAAGTCATCATCCGTCTATAAACAAATAATTATACATGTACCTACCTATATGCATATATACATCCATCCCCAATCAAGTGCAAGATGTAAACGAAAATTCAACCAACCCACCCACCACACTCTCATATAGAAAACATAAACAGCTAATAATTTATATACCTATACAAATATGCAACTCACAGAATCATTAACAGTCACAACGTTCACAATATATTTACTACTACGTACGTACATGGGTACCGTACCTACTACCTAAATGAAACAATTACATGCTAGTGGTCACCGCTAGTGACTAGAGCTGTAAGAATGAATAATAAACGAAAGGGTGGTAAACTGAAGCTCTTTCATCTAAACCGGGGAAAGTAATAATACCGTGGAAAATGATGAGATACGACAAGCACTTGGTCTAATATAATTTAATATAAAATCAATAAATTCTTTCATGGTTTGTATGTAACTTCCATTAATCGCATATATATATTTCATATTTTACATCAGAGTATTCTATAGGTGTACGTATGATGTGTAGTTGCTCTCATCAACCTCATCCCTATCGTCCATTAATCGTACCTGCATAAGCTACACGTCTTTTGGTTTTAAATGCATAAGCATTTTCATGAGTCGCCTGATAATAATAATAATACCATGTTTGCGAGCAGTTGGAATGCGACTTTTGTTAGCAGAGGACTGTGTATAGTGGTATTTTGGAAATGGTAATGATTTCACCGACACAGATCTACATGCGGTGAGTAAATACGATATACCTATGTACAAGATCAGCAGGCAGTGGTGTGGTACACAGTTCACAGGCGAGCATAACAGAAATACCTACATATGTGCTCATATAATTATTGTAGTTCACGTGAAGGGAAATGCCGTGCACGCCAAAGGGTGAGTCTGGAATGCGCTTGAATGGATCATTTATCGCAGCAGGAAAGAAAATTAATGATACTTTTAATTTGACTTTATTGTCTCTTAGGCATGTTGATGAAAAGGAGAGAGAAGGCTACGAAGAACAACATTTAAAAAATTGACGTGACTAACAATTATAATGATAATAATATATAATAATACAATATAATATATTTTATATTTTTTGTGGCGTAGTAGCGTGTAACAATATTTTTTTCTTAGTATTTCTTATAGCATAAGAATAATAATAGTAATAAATAATAATTATGTATTTAAATACATACTGTACATCATTCGACTCCTTACAATTAGTGACTTGGGTGTGAGAGCATAAAACGTTTTAACATTGTCCATGTTTCGTATAAAAACTTTTTTACAATCAAATCTAATAATTTTTAGCTACCTACCTACCAATCTACCTACTTAAGTATGTATTATTATGCACATTATTGTATTGTAGATTGAATTATGTAACTGTATAAATGTCTTATCCTTATCGATAGACTTCACATTCGTTCGCATTCTTTCCCTACTTGTCTAATTCGAATTTTTTATCTTTAGTCAAGTTACACAAGACAGTAGCTAGCACAGACACGACATTTTCTACTAGCTTACGCATTTTTTAGTTATTGTTATCATGAACAAACATTTGTTGGAGCGTCAAATACTTGGATTTGGTTGTCCGGTCGTATAACTCACGGAAGAAATACGGGGAAGCAGCAGATGCGGGAGAAAGAGAGAGACGCGAGTCGAAGCACTTTTATGACTTCCATATGTAAACAAGAGAAGAATAAAAAAATATATGGGGATAATGTATTCGGAAATACCTTGAATTCATATATTAATGTACCGTATTTTCTACATCAGTGAGTGGATCTCGTATAGTCTGTGGGGATGAAACACTACAGAGGATTTCAGTTCTATCAAAATGCAACATAAGTCTGATATTCAGTAATGAATATCATACTCTAAATTTGCTTCTCTTTTAAAAATGTTGGGTAAATACAATTAATTCCAAACAGTACTACCGGTGTGTAATTTTAATTATTTATATGATGAGCTGATAAGCAATTACACAGGTTGGATCAAAATAAATACATCAATGTTACTGTCGCTACTAGTGTCTGTAATTTGTTTCCCAAGATTCATTTTGTGGCGTACATTGTTTTGATAGATACACTTAGTAAGCGGGACTATAATCATAAGGGGGTCTGTGGGGGGGGGGGCAAAAAGAAAAGTACGTGGCGCACTGGTTAGGAAAATACGGTACCTGCATAAGTACTGTACATTCATTTTGATAAGGTCTACATCTACTAGTCCTTTTTGTGTTCTGTTCCCTTACGAGATGAAAATATTAACTGACGTCGTCTGTATTGTTGAATTCGGTATTCTGCCTTGACCATGCGTAACATAACCCTGTCAGTGCTGCCATGGTATCTTTTTCACCTAAACGCTACGTTTTATTATATAATAGAGAGTTAAACGAAGAACACATCAAAAAATGCTGTCTTATGAGTAAGTATATATATGTATATATATATTAAGCAAAGGAGAGAAAAATCTGGACATGTAAATCAAAAATTGAAGCAACGTAGCGACAAATCGAATCATCTCCATAGCATCGCAGTAACTGCACAGACTACAGCTGCTGGACGAGTCAGAATATAAATAAAATGATCTCGACCGGGTATTTTAGCTGTTTTGTTTCATATTCAAATTCAAAAATCCTTGGGATCATCCAAGTATTCGTTGCTGCACTGTCTGGGTTATTTCCTTTTTTATTGTATGGCTTCCTGGCTTCTTCCTTCTCTACCATTATACCTTTGTTCTTGAAATGCTTCTTCTCATTTCAGGTCAATCAGTCAAGTTTTACGCAGACCGTCAATCCATATCTTTATTCCATGACATGAACAAAATATGACCCTTCTCTTCTCCCATGAGATCTTCACTTCAATCAAATTCAATTTCATCTTACATTTCTTTGAATTCTAGGAATTTCAATAGCTTCTTGTCTCTCTTCCAGGTTCAGATTCCAAATAGATTGGAGTTATATTGGATGGCTTGTATTTCCTATGGAGAAAAGACAAACGTGATTTCTTAAATCTTCCGAATACAATCGAAAGTTATATTGCAATTTTAATTTATTTCCTTGAAATTATCCGAAATCAATCCACGTAGACAATACGGTCGCAAACTGACATCCACATTGTGAAAACAAAACCTGTCAACTGCATTCGACGCCCACGTTGTTTCTAGGGATGACGATTGTGCTTTTAAAGGAGAGGCAAAATACCCCGCAGTCTTGTAGTGGATTTTGGAGACTATAGATGTCAAATGTCCCACTTTCAAAGACGGCAGGTGAATAGTATAGTAGTAGCATAATAAAGATGATACTTACGAGTAGGGTGAGCTGGGAACTCCAACGATCAACAGTTGATTAGATTTCCAATGGATTCTCCAGAGACCACGATGAAATCCTCGAGCATCCAAATCCCAAATTTTAAAACACTAGATAAGAAAGTACACATAAACGTCAAATGAATACTAAAACAGAAACATATAACAACTTTTCCTTACAGTATCCGTAGTTACAAAGAAACTAGCTCCAAGAAAGATAAGCCACTCGACTGACAAGAAAAAATCCTTGTTTGAGCAAATTGTAAATACAAAAGAAACAAGAATAATCTCTTACTTTTGCAACTTGTAACCATGTTTTGTAGTCTCTAGGGTCGTCCATCTTTATAAACATGACATAAGCGCCGCCCTATTAACATTCATTATTCATTCTCATCAGGATTGCTTATTAACTACATATTTTATTCAACTATTAAAATCCACGTTATCTCAGTATGCTGCTGTGAACGAATATTTAATGAATATACCAACATATTATGACGGACGTTTATTATTTTAGAACATAGGAAAGGTATTCACAGCATCCACGTAAGTAATATTATACATATGGCCTGGCTCCCTGGTAAACACTTTTCGCTCACCTTGGTTGATGATGGAATGAAGTTGGACTCACATGGGGACTTACTGTGGTCCAGCACCTGAGCCCCCCGAAGTAATTTCTCCAATACTTTTTCATAGTTACTCTTCTTCAGACTATTCAATTCACATAAATCATCGGTTCAACAACTCCACACAAATAAATGAGAAACATTGTATCAAATTACATACATACAGATTATAAGTATACGCATGCATCTCGTGTTTCACGATTCTAACCAGATGCACGGACACTGCATACAAATGTTTTCATACAGCAAAGGATTCATCATATCAGATATCAAACATGTCGATACCAACTGCAAATTTTTAAATTGAGAAAAAAGATAAAAACCAGAACCAACCTATCAAGATCTTTAAGAACGACCCCTGGGGAAGTATTGAATGATCGCTTTTTAAAATAAACGTCTTGGAAATAGGAATTCATATTAAGACCGGAAGCCCCAAAATGGTATGTTCTAGAAACATCAGGAATGACACATTCCCTTCCTCTGCGAATGTCTGGGAGTCGCATCCACATGTCCCAGTCCCACATCTGCACAGTAAAAAAACAAAAGCTTTCCGTCATACTTCACACGCCAGAATAAAGAAATGGCTCTGTTTTAGTAATGAAAATGAATTCTTCATAAAAAGATGGTAAACTATGCTCATGAGATCGAAAAATTGGAAATAAAGTCAGCATGCATTTGCACAGAAGGTTGAAAGAGTGGAGGGAAGAGGATCATTTGTCAATTTAGTAGAATGCAGTGATTTCAGGTGTACTTGCGGATGAAAGAAAACAACCACAAACCTTCTCCGGAGTTGGCCACCTGTGCTCTAGTTCATTTTTGTAAAGGGATTTTTTAAGGATCCATCCAAGTCCTGGCATCGTCTCAACTCTGTAAAGAAGGCTTGGGTCGGAGCTCGTATGCTCATAACCTTGATCATTCCATGCAGAGACGCAGTACAGACTCGGATCTTCTTCTAGCAGTCTCACCGTTTGACTGAAGTAACTGCAAACAAATGTCAAGAACCAAAATAACCAAAGTGAGAACATCTGACAATCATACGTCTGCATCAAATTCTTTTCATTCTTAACTACATCGTATCCTGTCACGGCTGTATTCCACTTCAACTACTGCATTTCATCCCAATTCTACTCAAGATAAACAGTTTCAAGTAATGCGGGCGCAAAGAGACTGCCTGCTTTGGTTTGTATTGATTCACGTAGTTGTGTGAACAACAAAAAAAATCACTCATATTTCTTTCTTCTACATGAAACGAGGAACCAGCCGAGTGCCGAGTTAGCTGCACTGCTTCTTAGCTTTTATCCAACGTACACGTCTGCACTACTTACTGTTGGTCGTTTATTGCGGTGAGTCGTTTTATACTCATCTGACTTGAAATTACAGTCAAATAAATAGCTCTCAACGGTTTACTACTCCTCGACCATAATAACAATTTATTATATCCTTATGATACTTACGTGAAGAAATCTGGAGAAACGTCTAGATCTTCTTCAACAATAATGGCATACTTAGCATTTGGAAAAATATTAAACGTAGCAGTTAATGACGCTTTGTAATGTTGTGAAATTCGAGCATTTCGAACACCTAGAGGTGTATGCTGAATTCCTCGAAGTCCAAATAGGCGACTAACTGCCATGGGCTCTTCATAGTATCCGTCTATGAAGACAGTTACCATGGATGGATTAGCTCCCTCCGCCGACAAGAGGGAACGTAACATTCTATTGATCGCAATAAAAGAACACAGTTCAGATTATTTTATAGACACGAGCATTTTTAATGTTTTAGAAGATGTTCTAAACTTGTGCATAAAAGACAGAACTGTACCTGAATAAATAATGAGGTCGATTACTTGCAATAACGGCTACTGGCACATTAAAAGTCGTGTAGTTGAGAAGCTACATAAACAAAATACAAATCATAAAAGAAAGTTAATTTCAAATTTAATTGTACGTAATTACTGGAAGTTTAACGCAGCTAAAAGGAGCATGTTGCGTTACTCACAGAAGTAGGTGGCTTTGAGAAATAAAGGGGTGATGGATCTTGACAACTACAAACGCTTCCATATCCTTCAATGTGATTGCAGAACTCTTTCCGTCGCTCGTTCTCTTCTGCCACTTCCCAATTACACTGACTTTCTATGTAATAAATCCAAGACGTTTCATTTATTACTGGGTCTTGTTATTTTTGACAATATGCTCACATACTCATGGTACTTAAAACAACATATGACTCACAGCTAAACTAAATCTTTTGCATAGCCTACCATCAAAAACGACAATAAAAATGGAAGACCACATTTACCCGGTAAACCCTAAGCATAGGGAAAATGTTTATTTCAACATACCTTGCAAAGAAACGAGTGGAACTTGTACTTTCAAAGTGACCGGGGCACCCCAAGAGTGAAACTCCGTGCTTTTACTATACTCTTCTGCAAAAGCTTTCCGTATGGTTTTTGAATTATTTAAATCACTCTTCCTGGTAACCATTGCCCACATATCTCGCCATCCCAGATTCTTGGCTTTATCAGACCCAAACTTGGCTAATATTTCACGAGCATTGTTTTTCATTTGAAATGTCCCTTCGTCCTACGAATACAAATAGTACACATAAAAAACATTTCACCATTTTACAATGTAGGTAAGTACCAACTGCCTAAGTACTTAATTGAGTATGTATGACATAATGTGGCAGAAGAACCTAAAATCAATACTTAAAATAATCATAAAAAAATCATGAAAATATTCACTTTGATGGCGAAGATAACGATTCTCCCATTTGCTATCATGTTTAGAAATAGGACCATCGCTTCATCTTCATGTGGAGAGTAAGTATCGAAAACCCGTTGAGCCATGACGCTCCCAGTGGCTTGATTGAGGACGAGCACATGAATCCCGCGACTCTTTCCCGCTTCGCTATCTTCTAAAATCTAGAGTTTTGGGGAAGAATAAAAATAAAAGACAGAATGTGAGAGTCACGATTGATATTTGGAGGCCTCCACCTTGAAGAATTCATGCGTGCATCGTATTTCCCTTGACTAACGTTCCGCATCAAATCATCCTCAAGCCATCAAACGAAACGGATTCTTATTATTCAACTTGATACGTCTCCTAGTTTACTATTATCATACACACTCAGCAGAGAGAAATAAAAACGATACAGGGACTATAATAAGTAAGTCTGAGTATCTGTGCAGATAGGATGATATGAACAATATAAACTTGATTACGAAACACTACACGTTCTATCTTTATAGCATCTACAGTTTGAGTCACATACAGGTAGTTATATGAATATCTCCATAAAAATCATAAATTACCGTAGCACCATCCACATTGACCACTACACGTGATTGACTTGACCAGACTTCTACACTTAATGTCCGTGGACCGGACTCGGATGGTTTCCCAGCAGCCACTTGTGCTCCAGGGCGGGCCATAGCATTGCCCTGATTCTGATTTTTCCAACGCCCTTTCCACCACTCCTCTGAGCCAGCTACAGGAGTTAAAACACAGTGAGACGACACATGAAATATTAGGGTTTAAAACGCAAGAAATTTGCATCCAACATTTATCAAAATTCAACTACGTACTCTGAAATTATCTTAATTGCCATGAATAGACAAAGAGGAGGGACGAGCGAGGGAAGGATCCTTACCAGAAATGGAAAGAGCCGTGGGTAGTAATTGTGGATATTGTTGCTCTAGCTGCTGCTGTTGATACTTCAACCGACGGCCAGTCTCCACGATGAAGACAACATTAAGTCCGATCGTTATGAGAAGTATCATAACCACGATTACCTGATACATTTATAATGATTATCTAATTATTACCATGCTCACGCAAACACACCCAACTTCCCCCAGAATGACTAAATCCAGATACATACACTACATCCACTAACAAGAAATGCGGAGAGTCTCCTTCTCATACATCAAAAATCATTTGCGGCTGTATGCATCCAATTTTCTACTTGCACACACGGATTCCACGTCCACATCACACCAGCCACCCTCCTAGCATTATCGTTCATAATAACTCCCATCCATCCATCCACCATTCCTCCGTGTTTCTTGCTTGTTACACGAACAAAGTGGAGATTTGATGGGAGAAAGACTGTAAGTGAAAAATCATAGCATTACCTGCAAAGCTTTCTTGCAGAGCCGTCGCCGGGTGTTAAGGGATCGTGCGAAGTAGAACCGACGATGTGGCATGAAAAGTGTCGGTTGGAAGAGAGCACTTCGGCTCTCCATGATGAGATCACGAGGAGGTCAGAAAATGCTTCTTTACTAATATTTCTTCCATAATTTAACTCCACTAATTGGCCCACAACCGCTTCTCCAACTTTCCAAGCTAACGATAACGACCCATTGTTCTTGGAAATGAGAGCAAAACAGAGGATCAACTACACTGCATCCATATACAGTATTTGATCCCCGTCTGGTGTCCTCACGTCGTCAAGTTAATCTTCCACAGCAACTCCAACAGCAAGCAAATCACCAGCAGTCCTCGTCCTCGTTATCCCACCTCCGCCGACTTTTTTCCACAGCACTTCCCTGCTTCTTCACTCGTATTCCTCTCTCCTCGCCCCGGTCCCGTCGCACTCGTCCTCCTAGTCGTCAGTTGTAGTCCCCGTCTACACAGAATTGAGTAATAGTAAACAATAGATGATAGAATAGAAAATCGATTCCATTACGTTCCTATGATAGATCCATCAAACTACCATTTTCGTATCTAAACCAAGCAAAAGTGAGAAAAATCAATGCATAGAACGTGAAGAACTACTAAACCCCAGAGATGAGTTCACGAGAGGGACAAAACTCCTATCATCCACCAGATGATCCCGTGCCCACATGCAGTCTCCGCACACACTACTTTTCCCCGTAAGTACGATCTTCTATACTTATTTATATGTACACACTACTTATCTGCAGTCAGTGAGCTAGGCCAAAAAACCTGTGTGCCCGCCTGTCTGGGCCCGCCAGCCTTCTCTCTCTCCACTCCACACTACACTCACAATCCGCTCAAAGTTTGCGGAAGAGCGGATGAAAAGATGATGCGCTACCCGAGCCAGGTTCTCTCTCATCATTTTCACTTCAGCTTTTTCACCCCCTATCCAATATATTTCCATAGAAAACTTGTATTTTATCCAGACAAAGTCATCATCAATTCTACTCATTCTATAAGTTAAGCCATTCAGCGTCAACTCGAGTCACGCAGTCGTATCCTCACTACATTGTCCTCACCATAAGTAGACTCCGCTTCAGATTTACTCAGACTTGCGAGAGCCAACAAAATACACAATCTACCATCAGATTCTCTTGCATAACTTCCTCTCTTTCTCTCTTTTTTTGTTTTACTTTGTGGACAATCTTTTGCACTTATTTTGCCAAATGGATAGACGCGAGAGTCAGACTAATCGTATCGTAACATAAGCTCCAAACCATAAGACAACCAGCAAAAGATGCTGGCTGGCAGATGATGGCACTTCTTGACTCAGCTGCCTGCTCAGACTTAATCTTCTTTGGTCATCTGCATGTCGAGTCGTGTTACGTCTAATTGTCCACATAAAAATCAACTCGTGACTCATAAATGAACAGTATTTCAGTCTTTCCCAACGTCATCCTTCTGTCACACGTAGCTACATAATCTTTGTGGAGGGAGTTTACTCAGATTTTATTGCCTTCACGTTGGCTCTCAATCAATTGAAATAAACATGTTTTTTTGCTTTGTTTTCTTCTTTTCCCGATTTTCACTTTTTAGTGCTTTATTTTCATTTTATCTCTTTGCATTATCTATTAAATAAATTACCAGCGATACTTCTCTCTCCATCTGGTTCTACTGTGCACACCATGCACACACATGTACATACGCAAAGAAACACGAACAGCTGTCAGTTTTAGCATTTCTCTTTGCTCTACAGAATCAAGCGGATTTCACACTCTTGTATTTTTTTCCAAACACGAATATCGACATCTCATCTCTACTCAATTGCTACTATCGCGAGTCATCATTGATTCATGAACCAGTTTTTCAACCGTCCAACAATTATTATGTAAAGCAAAGTACTTTTGTTTTGGTTGTATATTGTATTTTCATTATTATTATTATTTTAAATGCAAGAACCAAAACCCAGTCCACATTACAGTCCCTACTCGCCCATTCAATAATGCTTACAACAATTTTCATTTTATGGAGCTATAAACCAGTTGACAATTTTCCAATCTGTATGTAGTATTTTCCTTTTTATCACATTCTATAATCTGACCAAAACACTAACAAGTACTCGCCCAACGTATTGCATTGCATAGAAAATTAAAATGATGATTGTGATTATAACTGCAACTACCTCCCTACTTCACTCAATTAAATCTTTCATCAAACCAAAAAAAAAATCCCTACTCAACTTCTGATTTCCATATCTGCTCACCTAATATATTTCTATATATGTATATATGCATGTATGTATAGTAGCAAGTCGCTCGTAGTAGGGAACAGTTAGCTTTTGCATAATTACAAACTATACGACGTCTAGTAATAAAACCTATCTTTCATAAAAAAACAATTATTCATAACTTCACTTCAGTTGGCAGTACAGTGGAGTGAGCGGTGATGCTATAACAACTATAACTACTCAGCCTACTCTAATGTGCAATGGGAATAGTTTTCACACATTGTAATTAATTTTAATGTAAGGCAGCATGTAATAATAATAATGAAATCCTATCTTTTATGTACATAGGTATCCCTTCAAAACTGCTGAGCTCGTGCCCATTCTCTACTTTTTAGAACAGATAATCTTGACTCAAATTATTTTTCCATTGCATTTTTTTCCCCTTTGAATGGAAAAAAGAAAAAAATTGGGAAAAAAATACTTTAAGAAGACTATCGAATGACGACAATAGCGTACGGTTTACCTTTACGACTATCTATATGAGCTGCACGTTTGCATGGTCAATTTGTAAAGTAGACTCACTCCTGTCCAATTTTTCTCAACTGAGAAGACTTACGAGACCATAATAATAATATATATATATAAAGCAACTATAAGTTAATATAAAACCTACTCACGTAGATACGTACGGTACCCACATACATACGTTACTTTAAATACTAGATAAGAATAATACCAGCCTAGAGGTAACATACTCCTTATTACACTTTCAACTGTACCGACAACGACTGATATACTTAACATGAACCTGTCTTACGTACGTACCTACTGCTCAGCATAAAAAAACATGGCATGAGCTGCTATTATACAAACTGTACCTAATGCAGAATACGTAGCCATGAAGTGGGATACATTGCATTGTGCTAAATAAATTGCAAAAATTCTTTAAAGGTGCTAAAGCATGCGTAAAATTGTTCTAGACTCAAACTTTGACTTGAGCTTTAAATTAGTCTTACATCATTGACGATGTAAGTGGTTCATTTGTATTTCTGACACTTGCCAGAAGAAATTATTTCATGTGAAGATAAGAAATGATTTTTTTTTATTAATTTCTTTCTTTGAAGGGTGGACAGAATACAGAGCCACAGAAATAGCAGCAGGGATTGAATACAGATGTGTATATATAGCGCAACGGAAGGATATTTGCGCACTTGGGACTAGAAGTACTACAAGGGAAGACTGAGACGAGGACAATGGGAAAAGGTTCCAAAATAAAATTGAGTGAGGCGGAACAATTACTTAAAGAATGGAGAGATGGATGATGGAGTCGTATTGCGAGTGTCATTATATTCTATTCTACTTGTATAATATAATGATCATCTTCTGATTCAGCACAATCTCATTGTTCTCCTCCAACAGAATGTTTGACCAAACATGGTTTTCAATATAGTTAAAATAATTACAGAGGATATAGAATTACATTTAAATCTGACTTTATGTGTGTTTACTGCCTCCCTTCAATTTCGACACACGTGAACCACAGTTCCTTCAATCATTCCTCCTCCGAGCCTGTTTCAGACTCAATTTGAATACAAGGTACATACTTTACACAGTTTACAGACACAAAAGTCATACAATCATGGGCTTAGTCTCCGGGTTCCCTACGTAATTACACTTGGGACAAATTGCACTCGTCTTCAGTAACGAATTCACGACTTTAAAGCCGCTAAAGTCAAAAGCCCAACCAATTGCTCACGTCAAAACTATTCATTTTTATTTTCTTCGTCAGAATTTTTAGTCAGTCTCCATTGACTGAGCTGAATTGGAGGCAGAGTAGGAGAATATTCATCTCAGGATATTACGTTCGAAACCAACAACGGTTTGCTATTATGTACGCTAAATGTGTAAATGTACATGAGCCGAGCCGACTTGACAGATTGCAGATGTTGAGGAAGCTCAACTTTTGTCGAACCGTGACTCTTAATTTGTCTATAGATGCGTATAGACAAGTGTAACGATCCGCATTCTTTGCTCACATTCACATAACACCCACAGAGCAGCAGGGTAAATTAATAAACACGTACGTATGTGAATTGCTCAAGCCAAAGCTATATCCAAATGCTGAGTAATTACGTGTACTAATGACGAACGTTTATCTCGGAATGACCCTCCGACTAAACGTGACATGTACGAATCAAGTTCGGTAGAATAATTTATACTGTGCAGCCAGTGCAACAACAAAGCTACAGCAACAACTAACTGAACTTTTATAAAATCGACACAGAAAAAATTAACTCAAAAAATGTGGGAAAATACATGATTTACTGCTTAACGACTTCTGGCAATCACTTCTCGAAGACATCGGGCTTCGTGGTATTTGCTTAATTTCCTTGTTACCGTTCACCTGGATAAAGCCAGCAGGGTGTGCATACCTAAAGATTACTTGCCGATCCAAGTTTCGACTCTACAGAATGTATTTACTTGCACGGATCATTTCTTGCCTCAAGTATAAAGATAAAGTCGAATTCGAAGCTAAAGCCAAAGTGCAAGGGCTATGCATCATGGCTGGAAGGTATTCGTGCCCTAGTCCCTTATGGTTAGTTAAAAGAGAACATAACTGACAGCTAGCTGATCTGCCATGGGTGCACCATTTTACATTTTACATTCTTTCCCAGTTCAATTCCTCTGTTTTTTCCCCCTGCATACCAAAACACTACCGACCATCTCGAATAACATCAATTGTGGAGGAAAACCAATTCTCTGAAATACGTGCAATGCTCATCCCCCATGCATGCAGTTGTGTACGTACGTGTGTAGTACGGCTGACAGTCAGACAGACAATGTAAGTCCATGTATCTAGTACAAACACATAGGTATGTAAAATCCATAGTAGCTTCCATATAAAAATTAAGTCAGACCAGAAGCACTACTAATCCATCTCGCTAACAAACAACAACTTTTTTTTCTATTTACTATAACCAACGCTACCGCGGAGTCTCAAATGCATACAGAAACATCACATCGAAGCAGATTTGAAGAGCAGAAAAAAAAATCCATTATTTTATTGCTACTTGAAACTCGTATTGAACTGATAGTGAAACAAACTAGTCACACTACAGCTAGCCTGACAAATCCATGTCCATATTTCATAGAACATGAACAGATTGTTGTTAGTGATGTAAAATGGTTGTTGGAAACTGCAACACGTTTTCCAAATAATACCACGAGGTCAACCCACTCAGCTAGTAATTTTTTCTTTATTCCCTCACTCATCATATCAGGAGACAGACACACACAACTTTACTTATTCACACAGCTCCTATTATCATTACCCACCGAAGTTCACTTGGTAGGATTTAACAACTAACGAGAATCGACTCTGACTATGCGTAACATAACAAGCTTTGACAATGTCTCGTTACAATGCGATTGAGTAGCTAGCCCGCAGTGGACAATACAGGTTACGAGTTGAAATAGGTATCTATTACCTTAACTATTAAGTCCTGTACGTAGCTACGTCCGCTCTTGTGCATCGCTCGATCATCCTCGCAGGTCCCTTTATGTATCCATCCACACAGTTCCTACCTCGTTACTTTGCTACAGTGCAATCATTTTATATCAGCTACCATCTCCATTTTTCTACGTCCTTATAAAACACAGGCAACGGTTGCCCCGTCGACTGACTCTTGCTCTGCTCTCCGTTCGTTTCTATCCCTTCAAGCCTTGACCAAATGAACATCACCACCACGTCCCATTAAATAGTCATCAGAGTTTTTTTTCTTTTCTTTTCTTCCTTTTTACTCCTCTACCCGGACACTAAATTGCTACTTAGGGTAAAATGCCAAAGGTGAGTTTTCGTATTACAATGGAATGTCATTCATAATTTTTAAACTTTCCCAGCCTTATCAATACCGTACACAGTTCTAACTTCTCACCCTCAGTAGGGTCAGCCAGCTACACTGCTACACACAGTCGTAAGTATTACGATAATTATATGTAGGGAAACATATGACCAATCTTATAATCTGCCTATAGGTGTGCATCAAACAATAAAGTTTCAACAATATATTCCCCTCTGTAATAAGCTACACTACGTAAGTATGCAGGTAGTGGAAGCAACTGTTATTACGCTGCAGTCTGAAGGATGTGTACACACATTTTTACTAAAACTGAACGGGAACGAAGTAAAGGAGGAATTGAGGGGAACAGATGATAGATTGTTAGATTGTCGGTTGTGAACAATAAACAAGCAATGTCGGCTACAGAAAATTATGGACCAACCATGGTTCCTCGTTGTTATTACGACTCCAATTACTATGGATACACACAGGGATAATAAGGGATACATAGAAAGAGGAAGGCCCTGGAGAAATTTACAACTAACGGAGTAGTGATGTAAATAAGTGCTCTTTCACACCACTACATTTTTATTATTGTTCGTCCCCTCTCTAAGCATCTTTATTTTTCTCACTGCAAATTTTGGTGAGAAAGAAGAGTTAGAATTGGTTTTCAGTTTATTTACATTACAGTAGAAATCACAGAGTTTACATCAGAGGAGTTTAAATAAAACACTAGATTTGATTTACTCAGTTTACTCAGCTTAGGTATACGAGCTTTATTTTTTCTTCCTGTCTCATTTATTCGGCTAAAAATAAATTGCAATGTTCAACTGTAATTCAACCAATTTATTATCGTATTCGTAACACAGTTGTTGTATTCCTATTCTACTGAAACGACATTATAGCGGTTTCTCATCCGATGATTCCCCTCACCATGTGAAACTAGTATTTCATTATAAAAGTTCTAGGTTGTAAACGTTGTACTTTATGTCCGTCCACACAGGTAAAATAATAATATACAATCTGTAAACAGAGAGGAAATATACGGTTATAAATTATATAATGCCTTTCTTAAATACATACGTCCGTCCATCGTAGTAGTGGTTGTTACCGTTGTATACTGAAGATCCTACATGGTAGGGTGGTTGATGGTTTGATGGTCACATATGAAATTCACGCAACAACAGACAGGCGACACAACTGTGCTTCAATGGAAGTGAACCTACCTACGTATCCGTCATTTTTTATTATATTCTGTACATACCTACTTCATCAGTGCGGATGCAATTCCAGTTGCGTAGGGTAGAGTGGAGGATAAGCTATCTTTATGATGAAACAATAGAACGACAATGGCCATACGCAAGAAACTATAGCACATAATTTATGTTCTACATGACCAACAAATAAATTGTAATACATTTAATTCAGTTCAGGCTTTTATGGCACGTCTATATATGTTTGTGTGATTAAAAAAAAGTCCAACGACTGATACTGCATACTTTTTGAAGATTTGAAGCAACACTTTTTCTTAGTATTGTCTTTCCATCCTACACAAGCTCCTCGCTTCTCCTTTCTACGTGATCGACGCACAGAAAGAGACTCGGAGAGACTCGCAGCTCTCAGTTTTGTAGCAAGGATAAGCCAAGTCTAAATTGTCATTGTCATTACTCACAATTAGAAACGGTTTAAAAGTAAAACGCGTACGACGAATTAATTAGCTAATTCAATACTGAGTTAAAGTATGACCGCAAAGCACACAGCTGTGCCGCAATGACAATAAATTGTCTCTCTCACGAAGCGCATCTACATGCCTACGTAACGTACAACATCACTATATATCATTCGTATTCCCAACTTTCAATAACACAGCTACAGAGTGTATTTCATCACGTGCAGAAAAATTCCTATTAAAACTTGAAAAAAGCAGACGAAGAAGTTGTAGGTATCTACATTTTTTGAATTATAGGTCTGTTTTAAATTATAAGTAAGTACCTTTGTAATTACGTTATTCCGCAAATTCGAGTCAGGGTGACGAAAACAAGCGTACCGAAGGAAAGAGAACAAAAATTCAATTCTCTCCTACTCTCGACTGTCATTTCGTTTCAGTTGCTTTTCTGAGTTGGATTGCTTTTTAATGTTAGCATATGATATGTTGTATTTACGTCGTACACTGCATGATGATGTACGGCGGTGTGAGCGTATTTCTGTAAAAGGCTGAGAGTAAAATGTTTTTTTAATGTTCACCATCAATCATGGTCTGCGGTACAAAGAGAAAATAATTATACAAGATCGCCAAGAGTGTGACTGGCAATATATTTTAGTCAAAATTTGGAACACTTAATGATTACTGCTACTCTAATTTAATGCAGAGTGTAAAATAGCAAATACGTGGATCACAAAAACGTAGAAACAACTCAAAAAAATAAAAAGATTTCTGCACATCTAAAAGCTCAGATCCTATCTAACGCAAGTACTGAATACTATGTATGCACAACCCACCTAGCCTAACCTACCTATCGAATGCGACAGAGCTATTAAACCAAGGCGACGCTAATAAATAAAAAGCAGGATGCACATCGTGTAATAAAATGAGCTGCACCAAGCACCTGCATCAAAACGTACGCAATATTTTCATGTAAGTAACTCAATATGGTATGTACATATACGTGATTTTAAGGGAAAACTATGAGTATAATGTCAAGGCTTTGGAGGGCTACTTTTACTTGATTCCAGTTCAATACGAGCGGCTCAGAGATTTGTATGCATAATACAGTAATGGATTCATTTACAATCAAAGTCAGAGAGTAACCTACTCACTTTCTTCTTCATCGAATCAACAAACTGAAATTTCCAACGACCTTTCTATACCACTACATACACAATAAATAAACTCTAACTCATTCCAACCACACACAAGTAACTTCCAAACACACATTCAAACACACGTCCACATCCCATCTCTCCATACAAACTATCTACAAACCCGTATTTGAAGACAACTTCTCTTTCCAACTAGCTAGATAACGACAGGCTTACAATTAGATAGAGATTATTTCAATTAAAGGAGTGCCCCAAAACGTATTGCATGAGCACAGTGCACACATTCCTCAGAACATACATATGCAAATTTCCGTACAAGAAATTAGATTCCCTTTCATCTTCCTACTTGTACAGAGATTCCTCCGTTCTATACACTATATCCTTGTTCTTACTTTATACTGAGCCGGCTTCTTTCTCATAAACTCATTCTGATTCACACTCTCTGGCAGAGGCACAATAACCACACTACATACTACCCCACTCTGTCTGAACAATTAACTCTGGCTGATTGTGAGCTGGATCCCAACCCTCTAATATTTACATTGTTGTGTTGTGCATGTACACATCTTGTTGTGGAGACGGACAGCGGTTGCCAGGAATAAGATGTACCATATTCAATGAGAAAGTATTTTCTACATAATTATTAAATACACCTTACTCTACTCTTACTCCAATACAGATACAATAATTATACATATTATACAGGATTGTGGACTCATTCATATCTCTGTAGCCCAAGAAATGGAAGAAGTGGAAGCGGAAAAAAAACTGTGAAGATGACGATGCCGGCAACTTTATCGCCTCCTGATAACTATAATGAGTAAGCACCCATGGCCATGTATCATCCCCGTCATATCTCTTGACATTATTTTACTCGTGCTCATCATCGTGCCCGAGACCAAAGCCTATGTACGCCACTATGGCAGTGAACGGAGACGAAGTGGAAGAGCAAAGAGCACACACACACACACACACACGGAGCACCACTCCAATATGCTCACTCAAATGAAACTGAAGAACAGAAAAAACTTTTAAAGAAAATTAAAACTTCTTTTTGTGAACGTACCAATTATTAATGGTTGAAAATGTAATTCAGTCAGCAAAAGAAAATCTACAAATAATACTCTCACTTGACAGAACCTACATAGACAAGACAGGATAGATGAGCTTTCCATTTGAACAATTTAAAAACTTTTTAAATACTCGAGTCTTCTTGATTCTTATAAAGGCGATAATGTTTCAAGACTGACGCCAGGTCTTGGCTCGGTTGGTGGCATACACTTTAAGATATGCAAAACTTCCATTCGTCCTCCAACTTTTAAATTTGTAAATACTACTATATTCAGATTTTCACTCTGTTTTCCCTTATCATGTCCACTCGGCGTTCCCTCTGTTATGTATGCTTGTTCATTTTATTTTATTTTCTGTCTCTTCTTCATCTGCCGTCTCTCTCTCTCTCTCTATGTCCTTACTTAAAACTTGGGTACTTGTCTTTCCATTACAACTCTAAAAATCCTCAAGAGTCAAGAGTTTTCAGCACTCAACTCTCTCGCTTTTCTACTAACACGATACGAAGACAAACCCACAGCAACGAGTCGCGTCGACTCTAGTCATCACATAGCAAAGAACAAATTGGATGAAAATATACATATACATAATTTAGGCTGAAAAACTTAGCCCAGACAGAGAATGTGGGACGAAATTTTAAATACACTAAAAAATGGTGAATGAAAATGAGGATGGATAGAAAGGCGTACAGACGCAGCTGGAATACAAAATTTGAAATTTGAGCACATGTTGAAGACAGATAGAGCAAGTTATCCTGATAAAACAAGTCAATAATTTAATTGCTACCTTTTCATTGAATTTCCTGATTGTTGACATGAACATAGACACTACCACATACAGATAATGATAAAACTCTTACTGCCGACTTAATTGTATGTACAACACGCTTATATCTACTACGTACACAGTTTAAAAGCATCAGTTCCTTGTCAGTTTGATAAAGTTACCAGTTGATGTGAGAACTTTCTGACTTTCATAGCTTGGGTGATGCGAATGATATATCTATTATTCACTCATTGTGCTCGGCGAGGAATGAGACTGCATCACTCAAGGATGTCAGGATGCTGTCAAAACCTTCCTGAATGTCATCTTTCGAGCCGAGTTCAACACCATCCCAGTGTGTGTTACTGTATACCCCTATCTGTATCTGTATTTATACGTGAAAAGGAAGACACACACTCGGAACAAATACAAATAAAGCCAAAGTGAACGAGTATGAAATATCTTTTTTTAATTTTTGGCATTGCGAACTTCTCCCTATAAATTATTACCTTTCAGATCTCTAAAGAGTCAGCAGATGGATTTGCAGATACCCAAAGCGTGAAAAAAACAATATTTTTTCACAACATCCGTACGTTATGATATGACATTTCTACTTTTCAACTCCTCATTACACATTCAGCTACAGCACATATTCAATTTCATCCATGGAGCTTTCGTATACTTCGTATCTTGTTCCGCACAGCGCAGCGTAAAGCAATCCTATTAATACATCTGCGATAGAAATAACAAGACCCTGCACTTGAAATTGAATCCGTCTATAAACTATCATAAAAATCATTGGACTGTCCACAAAGCACATTTAACCTTTTTTTCTCCTCCGTCTCAATCAGTACACCGTGTCAATTTCCTTATGTGTTCAGATCAGGTGACGCACCATTAATCCTGTAAGGCAAGTGCTATTAAAATATCTTGGACGCTATATATTTTTTAAATAGGTACCTATTTTGATTAATTGACTTTTCCTATTTGGCATCCGTTTATAGTACCTTGCTAACAAAAATACTGTTTGAATCCCATAAAATGAAATGAACAAACTGTAAATCTTTCTTAGGCATTACTCACCAGTACTGGGGCCTACGTAGCTAAAATTCCTTCAAAAAGATTGCAATTGCTACCAGTGTAAAACAGATGTAACAACATTTGGGACTCAATGCGCTCTGGCTTTCAGCTTTATTTTTAGACTTGGGTGCTTAATACTTTTTAATGACTGTCGGTTCCTAATTTGCGCTAACTAAGTTGGGTAAACGTACCTAATAAAATGCAATGCACTTAAATTGGACATTGCACATGAAGGAAGACATTTTCCCACTTAATACCAATAGCATGACTAGGAACTCTTGCTCTTATATCCTCAGTTTTACACAACTTGCTTTAACTTCGTAACACGCATAGTTAGTACAGGTGATAATTATATGTGAAATATATCTAACGTAACAACCCATGAACCAAGAGTAGGTATTCGTGTAACTGACAGATACAGATATAACAAGCTCAGATACTTCCACACTTGGCTCGTACAATAAAACAAAAAAAAACATAAAGCAAACATGGGTGAATTTCTTTTGATTTGAGATAACTGTAATTTTTTGTTTATCCTTGCAAACTGGATTACAATTTACAATGTACGCCTACTAACAATGTAAAGATTGAACTCTGGCCACTGCCTGTACGTGTCATGTACTGTAAAAACAAGGTAAACGTAGCACTAAAATGTAACTTCAGGTATGTCGGAATTGGGTAGGTTTGAACACGAAACAAAAGAACTGGACTTAACATACATACTTTTGTACAAACTGGCCACAACGTGCCCAGAAAACCAAATACCAAACCGAACCAACCATTTGAAAGGAAAAAAACGAAAAATGAAAAACTAACTTGAGATGTCTATCGCCCTCATTTTTTTTTCTTGTCGCCAGTAAAAATATGAGACAAAAAAATGTGGTTGGACGTAATAATTAAAACAATTTAAGAATAATAAATGACTTTATCTGACTGGGTGGTAATTAGATAGAGGTAGATACCAAAATGAGCTCTTATGCAGTACAGCCATGACATGCAAGAGCCCGTCCACAAATAATACCGATGTTGGTCTAAAGTAACATGCCTAAAATATGAGGACCACACTTATTTTAATGGAAAGGAAAAAGATAGTAGGTATTCAGTGGTTAAAATAATTTATCTACATAAAGCGAGGAATGTGGATGCAAACTTTGAAGCACATGCTTGCATACCTTCTAGGTTTGCCCGTATTACAGTCACGTCGTGATTCAAAAATTAAATCAAAATAAAAATATCAAGGCGGTCCCACCTGACAGAAAAACCACATATGGAATAATCGTAATCAAGTTAAAGTCTCAAGCAAAGATTTTCTACCAAAAAAAGGAAAAAGAATCAAGCTTTTTTTTCTACTGTCCATCTTTTGAAACCGCAATCAGAAAACATTCTCTCTTCCAAACGAGGCACACACATAACAGAGGTATGTACCTCCGCTTACAAAACCATGCGTATCGCTAAGTTGGGTTTGACTGATGTAAATCCTTCCCATTTAGTACACCTGAATGCGGAACAGTGAACGTTAATTATCTCTTCTAAAACTAACGCGAAAAACATGGACTAAGATCATTAAGTGAAATTTAGGGACCTACAAGGAAAGAGCCAAGTGATCATAAGAGATACGACGGTATGCAGGGACTGTTAGAGCACCTATACTGTAGAACATTCGTTTCAATGAATATTAAATTAGTACGGACAAGTCGTACACCATAATGGGATTCACAAGCTCATATGCGAGAGATGACACCAGAACCAGGACCGACAACTATTAAACATCTACAGAGTGACGATAAGTATCTGTAATTGTAATACATGAGAAAATTTTGAGTTATTACGTTTGAACATAATAATAAGGGGACAAAAGTTACGGGATTCTTAATTTTCTTGTTTTCTTTATAGCTCTATCATCAACAATGATACCACTAAAGAGCGGTGACCACCATTATATTATTATTATCTTCTCAATCGTAAGTAGGTGCCTGATATATATACCCATATTTAATGGCTATTTTATATATTCCACCTCCTTAGATGTTTGTGACAGGGCCAAGTTGAACTTGGTGGTGGTTTGTCAATGAACCGAGAGTCAAACTATAATAGACATTCCGTAGCAAAGCTACTTAAAGAATCATGGATATCTTGATGGAGGTACCTAGAATGGACGTAAACGGGCGATTGTCAAGACATAGCGAGAGAGAAAGAGGTTAGGGACATTAGTTGTACACAATGGATTTCTTCCTTCATTCATTCTTTCATTCAAACATGGTATATGTCCTCTTGAAGATCCCAAATAGAGGATCTGGGAGATAGCTGATACTTATGTACTTACACCCTACCATTGCCATTTATTGTACCAAGGCTCCTCCAATCCTTCCCTACACATATAATTATATATCCACGTACATGTGCACTTCAACACATTATAGCCATCCCTGCATTTCCTCTATTGCGAACAGCTCAGAATAAATTGCTTGATGCCTGACTACTTAATCAAATCAGACGAAATATACACTCGTAGGTACTTACGGATGGAACTTATCCGTACTTATCATTCGTTAGAAGCTTCGTTCATTCGTTTAGGAAACAACCAGAGAGAGAGATCCTCATTGTGCAGATGCGTACATGATGAACAGATCGTCCTCAAGAAGGATCTTCTTTCTATTAATGATCAGATTAACCTGGTTTCACTTGAATTGCATATCAATGCTAATATCTCCTTTTATGAAGAAGACTTTTCTCTCATCATCTCATTTTAGATGTAAGTACGTAGACAAGAATGAGAAACGTCACCGAGAAAAAGAAAAGAATGCAAAAAACGAATTTCATGCTCATACCTTATGATTATCACAACAAAACAGCTAAAGCATTCAACAGCTTAGCTCGTAAGTAAGATGCATTGCGCTCGTATAAAATGGCAATTTCGATTCTATACTATCTTCCTCGTATAATAGCAACAACAATAACAACAACAACAACGTAGCAAGAAAACACAGAGTTACTCAGAACGTCAGAGCACAAGAGAATACATCACAACTGGTTTGAGTCCTCGGGACGATTTGCGTGTTTTCAATTTTTTCCTTCGCCCCTACTATATCATTTTTTTTTCTAGCCAGTCAGCACGCACTCTTCAATTTCCACATAGACATAGTCATCGACCCAATCAATAATATCGAAAAAACCCATCGTAAACTATATCAGCCTAGAACCATAATAATCCCTCTCCCATCCTACCTCCGCCAATTGAACGTTGAAGGGAGAAAAAACATACACGATTGACCACAATGAAATATTAACAACTATAATTATGCATAATGAAATGGGACTTGAATGACTGTAAAGATGTAATAATAATCAATTTTTAAAAAGTCACCGGCTTCAAACATTTCACTTTAACTTCATTTACATATACGAAAGGAATACATCAAGTTTTTATGGATAAATAAATGCAGGATCCATGATCTCAATTTAAGCACACACATTTATGTAGCAGCTAGATTAAAATTTACAGAGCACATGCAAATGGAAACAGAAAGACCTACATACGTCGCCGTACAATCCCATGCAGATGTGCTCGTAAAGTAAAGGTCTTTAAGGCTTCATATCAAGACCCACTAATCTTGAGAATTGGACAGTAAAATAAAGTAACGTAACTCAATTTAATGTAAAGTGAGAGGTTGCTGCTGATTGTACAGACGGAGGTACAAAACGTAACACAGTTAAGTGATTTAGAGTTTCAACGGCCTTGCCTTTTGTTTCATTCTCAAGCATTGTTTATTGTTATTGTTGATGTTGAACTCATGAATTTTTCTTCCTCCTGCCGCATGCCGTACATACGCATTATCATTATCGGCTTCACGCAGTTAAGTTCGATAGATAGTAATTAACAGTTTTAATTATTATGCGTCTTTATATCATAATTCATAATCACATGTATAGCTTAGGGTACGTCTGCATATGTAAGATCTGTACGAGCTGTAGACGACTTCAACGAGGTCAAAAGGTTGGTGAGGCAGAAGGAGACCGGCAAGAGATAAAAAAATTATTTATCTTTTTATTTTAGATTCAAATGTCACGAATATCTACAGTGATGTCTCAGTTCCATCTATCTTATTCTTATTAGTCATGTTAATTGATGTTAATATTTTTTCTTTGAGTTGAACTCGACTATTAGAAATAAGACTCCGGAGTTAATCACTAGTCGTTTGTCTCTATCACAATCTTACTGTGAGATCAGGACACAACAGAGAGCACTGTAGTTTGAATCCGCTTTCAAATCTTAAGTGCGTTCCAAGCTAGAGGAACATGAAGCTTTTGTAATTATCTGATAAATACAAGACGAAGACGCAATGTCAGCGTCAATTATAATGTTCTATAGACAAAATTCATTCAAAATACAAATCCTTTTCAGCAGTTCTTCTACGGAGTGATGAGTTCAAATCAGTAAACATGTTTATGTACTGCATTATCAAGCCATTGGCTATGTTCCTCTGACTGCTGGAAAATTTGGAATTTGAAACGAAATGGCTATTTTTTTCTTCTTCTTCTGCTACTCTATTTTTACTATACTAATAAAGAGATAGACATACAGCCTTTAATTGCTGTATTTCTTCGAATCCATTATCTTTTCCTGATGGAAAAATTACAACTGAACACCACTCACTCATCATTAAATCTTAATCATGAACAACAACAACGTATGGAAGTGACAGGATAGTATTCACCCATGAATAAATCAGTGGTGTAACATGAAGGAGCCAGGAGACATTTTTAATAATAGGGCAGCGTGTGTCGAAGCACATACATAATCAGGATGATAATTAGATAGCTTAGCTCCTTTAATACTGTTATCATCTGTTTAGCCTGTCTTCCTTAAAGAAGTAAGTAGATACACATGACTACCTACCTACTTACCTATGTAGATTGCCAGCGTCTACGTGGGTCGATCGATTATTTCCATAGAATATCGGCCCATAGTCGCTAATACAATAATGTCCATGCCTGTATGTATGTAAATGCTTTCCTCCGTTCAATTATTTCTGCACTTTCAGTTCCTTAATTCCGAGCATCTGGGCTTCCTCAAATTCTTAGGCAGATGCAAATTATATGAACCTACATGTTCAGGTGTTACAAGGTTACCAGAGCAGGACTATAAAATAATGGTATACACAGAGTGTCACTTACTGCGTACTATATACGGCACAGAAAGGAAAAGCACAATAGAATCTTAAGTTTGCCAAGAAATCGTAATAATTGAAGAAGACGGAACTGAGGACGTTAAAAAAGTGTACACAATGTCAAGCGATAATAATAATGAACCATTAATAAAGAAAAAATGAATCTCACACGCCAAACAGGCGAAAGAGAGAACATTAGAGAAGTTTGCGATTAGATGAGCTAAAAAAACTCAAATTCTTTGGGTAAACGCGTGGTTCTGGTTCTGGTGGGCAGACTATACCCACCAAAACCGAGCCATTAGATTAAATAGGTATATATGTTCAAGATTATATTAACACATACCCACAAGCCTAAGTGCATACTGCGTGCGTAAGTACGTTCTATATTTATGCCAGCAATGTGTGTTTATCTGCACACGGAGCACACACAGGAGCTATGCGTTGAAGATTTACATTTAAATGGAATATGAATGCGTCTGTGGCTGTGTAATACATTCTCTCCGGGCTGTAAATGTAGTCTAATACAGTATTATAGTCTTAATAGGACTACATAATAGAGTCTGTCATAGTTTAAAAGAGATTCCTCCCTACGTTACGTTCCACCAAACCATACCAGAGCATACCAGAGCATACAATACAAAGCAGTCCGATAGATTCAATCGATCCATTCAGAGATCTTGCGTGCAACGTAACATTATGTACGACGACAAGAAAAACTGAGTAAAAATGTCTAAAGACAGATACAAATATTATGATCATGATTACACAAGAGAAAATAATGATTTTTCTTCTCAAGCTCCTTTTACATGACGTATCCATTTACTCAAGGTAGCCTATGCGAGTACAGTCAGACACAGTACACCTCCGTCGTCTGTGGTATACAGGTAAACATGCGTGTAACAATATTTGAAATTATCTGTAGCAATAAAAACAAGTAATCGTGTTACAGTCCCATTTGTTACCCCTTTATATTTGCATCAAGACGAGTTTAGGAAAGTTATGAAACATATTCATCCTTTTTACATTGATTAAATACAATTAAAGATACTAGGGCTTAACAGCAAATTGCTCCTTTTAACTGTCGAGGTCTTCGTCGTCAATTCATTTAGTGTGTCTAGCTCACTGTGTCCAAGATGTACTCAACTGGCCTCAACACAAATATGAGACGAAGCGCGCGTGGGAATGATCTTGGCTTGATTTTAAATGGATCTTTTGTACAATTTATGTATCAGTCATGCTGAAATTATGTTGCAATTTGTTCTCTGAATACACTTGCTAATTACTAAGGACGCTATGATCGAGTACTACAAGATAAGGGCTTACGCAATCTGCTCTTCAGACACAATCAATTTCTTACACCAGTGATGAAGAAGCTTGCCAAATCAAATTTGTATCTGTCAGGACACACACTAGCAACTATGTAGACTCTTGAGTAGACATTCATGAAGGTGTTTTAAAAAATGACCCAAACGCTCAAATAAAACACCCAACTACTCCACAGAGAACTCTCTTCCTTTCCCACCGACGTTTCAACAGTTCAACTCAACTTTGCAATTTTATCCCCTCAAAAAATAAAATGCAAAAATAAATACCTCGTGAACTCACAAGAGAGGCTTTGCACAGCTCACATACAATGACTATCCCCTCGTACATAAAACATAATGCACACACACACACACATACAACTCCCAAACTAATCACCAGCAACTATAATTTGTGGCTTTCACAACGAGGAAAAATCAATACTACTTACCGTTAAATTGGTCACTTAAACCATGGACTGTGGCGAATATAGCAAACAATTCACGGAAAATGAGTTAACAAACTGTCATTGAATAAAGGGCGAATTAGCAAGATGAACGAACAGCGAATTCACTTTAGTAATTTATATTCTCTTTGTTGTTCCATCCACGAGCCTTTGGATCGACTCTATCTGTGTATTGTCAAATTTCCGAAATTCCTATTATTTTCAGGTTAACTCCCACCGTGAAAAAAAAAATCCTGATGAGCTTCTGGCTGCTACAGATATCTGTATGTTTTGACCATTTATCTCTACATACATAGACCACTGAATGTGTGTCTGTATGTGTCTGTGTTTGTGTGGTCCTGGTGGCGCTTTGTACTTTTAAATATTTATTATGACTTGTTGTAGTTCATATTTCATAGTTGGATAGATAAAAATAAACCATTTTTCAAGGCAATTATATTCTCTCCTCTTATTTTAATTTGAACGTCCAGTCCCCCACTTGAACTCTGAAGCTTTAAGATGCTAATGGCCTAATGTGATGGAAAAGTCTTTAAACGTACGGATATTTTTTTGAGCTCGCATTTCATTTTCTACACGCACTCCTAATGAAGCCCAGAGCCAAAATTAACATGGACAAAAAAAAATTGGAAACTGGAAATGTTGGAGAGATGCTATATAGGCATTTAGATGAGCACTGGTTCGAGGAGAGGAGACAACACCGAAGATCAAGTCAATGAGGAAATCAGATAAGAAGATGCACTTTATCTAAGTAAAAATGTTGAATGTGGAAATAAATTCAATTTAATGCTTTTAGATTCAGTTGAAGAAATTCAATTGGCTCACTCTCTCTCTCTCTCTCCCTCTCTCTCTCACACACACACACACTCTGGAATGAATTTACGACCCGATCTGTAGCCTGTGAAGCAGAGCACAGTAGTGAAATGTATACAGAGAGATGAGAGAGACTATACTCTAATCTTCCTCGCTGCCTCTATGGATTCTGTCTGCCGAGTGAAGCACATGTTTCTATTTTGTGTCAACCTAAGAAACCTTCTACGGCCATCCAGCCTCAGCACCGCTCCGCCTCGCAAGCCCAAAGTCAGGTCCCTATAGGAATCCATTTGGGAGCGACGTACGTATTCCTTCAATGCACAGAAACAACACTCTCAAGTTTTTGTACGAGAGTGCAAGACGGAAGCTTCCCCCTATGCCGTCCTTTCCTTGGATTCCAAATGAGCTCGACTACACTTACTTACACACCACTTTTCCCTGTCTCAAAAAATCCCACACTCCAACACTGCTGACTCCACACTTTTTACAATAATAATTATTTTTAGCTCCGTAAGGAAATTAAAGACATCATATTTTTCTAACTAAATCCTATCCAACAACCCGTATAGCAGCCCTCCGACTTCCTTCACAAAAGTGGCCTACAACTTCCTGTAGTACAGCACTAGTTTTGATGAAGCTGTCTGTCCTCTTCGTTCGGGTGGTGACAGCAACTCACAGCTGATTGGCAGTAATTCCATAACTAAATTTAATATTTTAGTAGACACACTCTAGAGCTGGATACTGGACGGAGGAGGATACATGCAAGAATGAGTGATTCAACTTTTATTTTATTTTATTTTTGAGTTTCATGTCCAGTGCCAGTGCTGTGGTGAGAGAAGAAGGCGTAGATTTTTATATTTTGATGATTTTGTGAAATGCGAGTTGTGTTATAAGTATCCAAGTCACTGCCTAGGGAGGTACGACTCACTAGTGAGTTTCTCCTGGAACGGGTAACTAGGAAATAAATACCCGCCTTGCCCATCCAAGAAATAGAGAGTTGCCATTGGCTCCTTGGATTCATACTGGATCACCGGACCTGGAACAGCCAAGATTTTAAATCGGGCACACACAAAAAAAACAGAATATATAATAACTGGAACGGAAGTATTGACACCACCATGGAATATTAGGCAAGTCAAGGAGAGAAGAAGCCAACAGATTATAAAACGATTTGATGGGATCGGCTTTTAAATACTTGCCTTTGAAAATTTGAAATCAGTGTTTGACTTTTGACTTTGAACCCGTTTTTTTTGTTTCAGTTTCAAGTTATTAACCTGACTCTCTTGGAACATTTTGAATGTGCTCAAACAGAAATTCTACCTAATCGTGAGAAAGAAAAATATATGTAGGTATACAGGATATGAAGACTGATTTTAATTGAATACTTCCGTTCTAAGAGCCAAGGACAAGGATAGGATTTAACTCATCGAGTCAACAAGAATATTTTGTTTTGCTCATTCTTCAAGATTAATGGTTATGCATGAAGATTCGATTTTTTCAATGGTGAGAGTTAGCAAGAATTTTGGAATTGGTGGTATTGAAATCGTGTCATTTTGGTTGTAGATGAAAATATAATTATTCGATTTTTTGTTCATAATTATGTCAATTTGGGTGCTTAGACAAGCTACAAATGGATTTAAACTTAGCAACTTGTTCCCAATACAAACATCCAAGGGAAAAGGAGAAGTTAAGATCTGATGATGATAGTACAAATCATGGGACGGAGGAGGATATATTATCGGAATCGGATTATGATTATTCATCAGAACTTGAAGACTTATGGGAGCGAAGAAATAGCCATGAATCATCATGGGACAAGAGGCCAATTTTTTCCTACTTATCAAATTCGGATCAAGTAGTTCCAATGATTATTGACACTGATGAAGATCAGTGGACCCGAGTTCAAGATATTTATATTGATGGCACAGTGAGTGGGATTTAAAAAATTAAAATTGAATAGCTGTAGAAACATTGAAAACTTTAGTGGAATTATCCATTGCACTGTTAAATTTGTAATTTTAGTTAGTAATAGATGTCAAGTAACTGTTTATTTTTTAGCTTAATTTTAGTTTATACTTTTCTGTAGGTTTTTCGTTACAATGGAGAAGGAAAGTCTATTACTCACAATGGCTTTGCACAATCAAATGTTGCTCTGAATCCGTAAGGAATATTTTATAATTGTCTTACTGTAAATTTAAAATTCAAATGTTATTAGTGTTTGTTAAAATTGTGTAAAGTTAGTGTATAATAACACAACGGGTACTATAAGGCGTAGGTAAGCAGTTTCTAGTGATTTCGATTTTTTGAAGTCCCACTATGGTGACTTTAAGTTCACCCATTCTTAGTGTTTGCAGTGATCAGTAATACTGTCGTTGGGGAATCACTTATCGAATTGAGCTCTTTCTTGGGTAAAAATTACAAATATATGTTGTATTTATAATTTGGTTTTGCAGTGCTCAAAATTACTTTGAAATTAAAATATTGGATCCGGGAGAAAATTGTTACATTGCCATTGGATTAGCGCGCAAAGATTATCCTATGCAAAAACATCCCGGCTGGAATCGAGGAAGCGTGGCTTTTCATGCCGATGATGGAAAACTTTTCGTTGGAGGTATTTATTTTTTTAAAAGAAGTTTTTTCTGCGAATTTTGTCTTCTGCTGTAGTTATACATAATTTACGTGGTAAGTATTTGATGCACATCGTTCACTGGCTGAATTGTTAGTAAGGTATTTTTTGTATTGAAAGGTGGGGTGGGAACACCATTTGGTCCGGTGTCTTCTCGCAATGATATTCTTGGTTGTGGAATTGTTTTTCCTCCAAAATTTTGGGACGCAGATAGGTAAACGTGTATTCTCAGACTTGAAAGAATGATTTCTGACGCAGTATGTGCAATTAATTATTTACTTACATCATATTAATTAATTTAAATTGAGCTATCTTTACATTCATTGCAGTTGTTCAACTTCAGTTTGGCCGTGGGAAAAAAACCCTCAGGATGTTGCACCGCCAAAAGCCCGTATTCGTCGACGCAAATATTATCATCACCAAAATCCTGAATTTCAAGAACATAGCAGTGACAGTGAAGACGAGATTTGGTGGAAAAATCGCAATCAAGTTTACTTTGAAGATAAAGTGTTTGTAAGACAATTTGTTTGTTTGTAATTTTCCGTGCAATATAATGTGTCTTCGTTGTTATTTGCCGATGAATGTCTAATGCCCGATTTGTTCTCAATTAAGGTATTTTTTCGGCGCAATGGAATTCTACTAGGAATCAAAGAAGTTAGAATTCCGAAGGGTGGCTTTTACCCAACAATAGGAATGATGAGTAAGCATGAGCGTGTCCAAGTTAATTTAAATCCTTTAACGGGATGAATTTTGATGGTACCGTCAAACGCATCGGCAAACCTAATTTTTTATGTTCCCACGAAGCAAATAACGCTGTGATCAATGTCAGTGATACAAACAATTATTCAATGTATATTCCTTATGTAAAAGAAAGCTGCCTCAAGATACAGAATTTTATTCAAACCAGAACATATTGTTACAATAATGATACAAAGACTTAAATTGAGTGAAGCTATTAATATAGGTGTATGTGTTTGTAACAGCATACATATGTATATATTATATGCTCGTTTACTCTTTCCATATCATACAACTTACAAGCTGCAACTGCGCTAGGAAACCAACTGAAATTTTCATGGCGAATTGTATCAGTAATAATTTTTAGTTCAAGTGTATTTAAAAGAAACATTGTTTACTTTATTGCTGTACCCTATCGAATCTGAAAAAACTATAATCCAGCGGTAATCGCGGGTACTTGGCATTTAATTCTACATTTATATGTTAAAATATAAGTGTTTATCAGTGATTACATTTAGGGGCTGACCCTGTATGAATCTGTAAAGTACCTACTTATTGGAGATTGTGTCCGGCTAGTACATAGTTGTTATGGATATCTCCAGGATATTGACTGTAATTGGGGAAAACTAGCTGGTATTGGTGCCCTGGTGGTTTCAGGCCTTGCAGCTTGTAATGGTAATATAAATCATGGAGTTTCCTTCCAAATAAAATAGAAATGCTGAAATAGTGTTGAGAGTTTAATCTTGTAATCGTAAGGATTATATTACGAACGCTCAAAGCTTGGTCACCTGACAATGAAAAATAACATGCTGGCCATGGGCTAGAAGAAGATACACTTCCTGGCTTCAACAATCTTCTTCTGTGCTTCAAGCTTTGGATAAATCCATGAGCATTTCTAATAATACAATCTTCGATGTAAGATAAATATTTCATTTTTTTAAAGACTATACCTAAAATGAAATAATGATTTAAGGCACGTTTTATATTACTACCCTACCTGATTGAAAATAAAGTCTGTTCATTTTTGTACGCTAAAATATGTCTTCTATTTGGAAACTTTTATTCACATTTATTTTATTAAATTAATACCGCTATGTTTATTAGGCTGCATTTTCTCCAGCGGATTATAAAGAATCTGAGACTTACAAATGTAAATTATCGAACTGATACACATCACGTAGAACAAACCTTGCTACTTACATAATTACAAACTTATATACAGACAATGGCAAATACTGGCAACTGACCTGCGGTTATAATAGTACTGACTTGGGACAGTAAGTTTTTGTACCATTCAAATTATTACTACCCCTTGGTCTTCCTCTTTTGGGAGGCTTTGCAGAAATTTGAAGAAGATGGGCTGCGGTGGCTGTGTTAAAATTTTCCATGTTGAATTCGCAAGTTCCTCGGGAACGCTCATGAACTTTCCTATGTTTGGATAAATGATCGGAACGAGCAAAACTTTTTTGGCAAATCACACACTGGTAGGGTTTATGACCAGTATGACTCCGGTAGTGTCGACCAAGCTCATCGGACCGGGAGAATTTCCATGTGCATTGGTTCCACGTACAAGCAAATGGTTTTTCTCCAGTGTGCCTCCTCATATGAGCCTTCAAATGCGATGATTTTATGTAGACTTTCTCACATTTTTCGTAAGGACATTTTAACTCTCCGGCCGACTCACGTTTCTCTTTAGCCTTTCTACTTTTTGGTTTCTTTCCAACTCCTCTAACCTCATTTTGATTTTGAGTACTTTGTGGATGATTGTAATCTATTTCTTCAGTTGAGTAGGGAGCTAAATCAAAATGCAAATTTTGATGGTTCAAACTCTCAGTTACTAGAGTCATGTCATCATGTAAAATTTTTGGGCTGGGACATGGAACAAGGAAATCATTGCCACCCATTAACTCTAATGTAAAACTATTCCTATCATCATGATTTTCTTCGATGGGGTACTCTGAGAACAAAGGCTGAGATTCTACCTGAAAAAAAAACATTAGTTCCAAAATCAAAATAATTACTATCAAATTTCAAATATATAAATACCTATGTCGCAGTAGTGCCTGCGACCAAGTTGCTCGTAACAATGAATAAATTATTAACAGCATTTATTTACATATAAATAAGTCCTTCAGGTGATCTCACAACACTAAACAATTTGTAGTTTGACAAAAAATACGTAAGTACGAGAATTTAAAATAAATTGTACTACCTACCTCGGTAAGGATATCCTTTGGAGTTGAATTTCCCAATAACCAGAAATCATTAGTGTGGCCTAAAGACAGATCAAATGATGATAGGGAGGATGAAGATTCTGCTTTTGAGTAAAATGAAAAAAAAACGAATTAATTAATTTATGCTCACTCTCTACGGTATTAGCACGTGAAAACAACTTGGATGTAAGACCCACAGATCCAAACAAATAACTTGTCCGTCGAATATGATGATGATTAATAGTAGGTACATGTAAATACAGTCTAACCTTGTGATGAAGACGACGAATCGGGTGACAAATCAGATGAAAGTATAAAGTCAATATCTTCGAAACCATCGAAACTGAGTTCATCCAATAAAAACTGTTCGGGTGGCAATAAAAAGTCACAGGATTCTTCCCCAATCATATTTTATTAATTGTTGGTGCTACTGAATCTGAAAAATAAATTTTCTAATAAATTTTCTGATAATTTGCTCAAACTTTGACTGCTTTAAATTAATAATGCACTCAGCTCTGTTAATACTCTGAAAAATTATTATTATTAGAACAGTAAATGACCCAGTGTGTTAATCCTCTCAACTTTTAATTAATACTAAATGCACAAGCAGCGGAAATGATGACGCCACAGAAATTTTCAGTAATGATAAACAGACTTAAAGAAGTAGATATTCTATATCTGTATCTGTAGCGAAACGTGTTCTTACAGTTCAACCTAACCTGGTCATGGACAATTTAAAAATTGATAGATGTATTTGAGTTCGAGCGTGTAACCATGTATGTGACTTCTCTTGAAACCACCATGTATTTCTATTTTAAAAATTAAGCTGGTACATATTATGTAATTAGGTTACCAATAGCCCCATGAATACATAATATACTTGTATAGTTATATGCAAGATTCTTCTCTAAAACTGATCATGTGAGAATGAAAGCTACTTGATGGATTCCATTCCTATGCATGGTACAGCAACAGCAGCAGTAGCAGTGGCGTTCACTTTGGGATTCGGTAATTTAACCCGATGATTAAATTACAGATTGGAAATTACAGCCCGTTGTATGAACCCTCAGAGATGTGAAATTTCTAACAACGGAGAACTTCAGAGAGAATCTGGCCATAACACTTTTGACTCAAACTAGCTTGACCATCTGTTTTGCCTCGGACTTCAAGTTTCATACGTGTTTCTAGAGCTCAAAGTCTGTCCTAAAAATTCCGTTTCCATAATGAAACTCAATCCCACAAACTAACACACACACAAGTTTAAGTATCCAAGAACGTAGAAAATCAAACTAATTGGTAATACTACCTGCACGTTCTGTCCATCCAGCACACACTTTCATACCCACATAAGTATATTATTTGTAAATTTAAATAATTTTCAGCGTCCCTTTTTTGCAGTATGAACTTTCAATAACATTAGTTGATACACATGATGCATAAATGCTCAAGTGTGCTAAAGACTCAGATTTTTCCATTCATTTCCAGGAAGTATAAGTATAATTATATATTATGCACAGTTACCTATATTAGGTAGGTATTTTACAAATTGGAACGAGAACTGGATGGGTCGCTGGATTAACACTAGCATACAAAATTATTAACAGTTTAGACCGACGGCAGAGTTACCATTTCTGTTTTATGTTTGCTTGTTAATGTGTAACTTGGAAAATAAAGTGTGTTTGAAGTATAATTATGTACGTGCCGCTTACCTTTTTTAAATTCCTGTTAGATACAGGGCAACACTACACGGGACACACAGTAGTTAAGATAAATGATCCCACATTTAAATAAAAATAAATGTTTGCGAAGTCAACGAGTCTCTGTCTCCCATAAGGTCAAAGCTTGAATAAGAAAAACTTTTATTTTTACCAACTGGCAATTAACAAATGAGTACAAACATTCCGTGGATTGCGTATACTGCTAGTCTGCACAAAATTATAAAACTCGACGTTTAAGGTAAAAATAAAACTGACCAAAAAACTGACAAATTTACTTGTAATATGATGCTAGACTACTCAGGAAACGTAAACCAAATGAATTAGTCATGTGGTGGTAATACTTGTCAACGATAATGTCAAAATTAAATAGTCATGACTTATGCTTTTATTGTTTGCTATTGTACTACTCTTGCGTGTGTCATATTTAGTTTCCCTATGCGCTCGTTCACAACACAAACAACCAAAGTCAGCCGCAGTCGTCAGTCACCAGTCAGTCTCAGTTAAGTGTTAAACATTACTACATGTCCTAATCATCATTATGTCATGACACTATAATCATTATCTATTTGAGTTTCAATTCTAGTCCCATTCCTGTACAGTTTAAACTACTCCAAGAGATCATCCTGCAAAATGTTCTATTTAACATCATCAATACTGCACTTTGAGGGCTGGTGTACTACTTTTTATTTCCACGGCAGTCCCTTCCGATGTGTGATACACATTCCAACGAAGTTCAACACTGTCATTTGTCGGTATCTTGACTTTTTGGATGAAGACAAAACCTTCCAAGTGCTGGTGTTATCTACGTGTAAGCAAGTTTAGCGAAGTACATATTCTGTACAGATGCGCTTTGAAGCTTTAACAGAATATGTACATTGTAATTACTGTATGTACTGGTAGCTTTAGCATTCCTAGACGGTAGGCTTTGTAAAGACAGAAATCCATTATTCATCAGTTTTTCTCATATTTATGTATTACGTGGAAAGTTGGTGCAACAGGTACAAGATCAATATAAGCCGACAACAAGCTAACAAAAAAATGAGGAAAATACACAAAAAGTGTTGTAGGTAATTAATATGAATAGCCCTTATCTTTTAAACACAAAAGTATACCGACCCATTTGCGGAATTACCATTACAGTAGTAGTTGAGATACTGTATTTGGTAAATTATATTACATAGGTATGTGCCTTCCATTTCACTACCGTCAACATGGAACTATTTTTGTTAGTGGAACAAAAATAATAATTATTCCAATTGCGGAAAATAAATTCACTGTATTTAGTGTGAAGAGTCAAATTCGAAAGTCTCAAAGAGGGGAATGAACTTTTAAGTTAGTAAAACAAAAGAATTAATACAACACTTACATTTTAATGAAATCTGTAGTACTAGTAGAACGTTAAGTCATTACAAATCAATTTTGATACTGGGAAGTAAGGACGTAAGCATATTGTTTAACATGTACATCATTGTAATATTAGTACAGCCTTAACGACGCAGGCCATGATTTGCTGGCCCAAACATGGGGAGATTGATCTTTATGTGAAACCCTTTCTAGCCATCATCCGCTTGGTTGGCTGGTCCAGCAAAGTTAATTATGAAGACCCAGCTTTGATGGTTGGCCGTTGGCTGCAATCATGAGCATATAAATAATTAAGTATCCTTTGATTATACATATTTAAATACCGATTTGCCTTGATGCACGTAGAATTTTAATGAGTAAGTTATTAAATACATTTTTATCGCGATCAGTCATACACAGCACGTATGAAATAAAAATCAGTAAGTAACATTTACAGATTAAATATTAATAATTACCTACCTACACTGAAACACTATTTAGTGCTTTCGCTTTACCTCAACTTGCTCCTTAACAGACGAATAGGGGTTTCCGTGGAAAAGTCGACTGGAAAAAATGTAGCCAACACAAGCTTCATCAAGTTAAATTGACTTTGTACATACATTTGAAAAATACATACTGAACTTCGTCAGAATGAATCTTCATGGAAACTCAGTTGTTTTCAGTAAGAATTAACTAGCTTCCAATTAAACTATGGGCGCATTAGTTATATTGATCATCAGCTAAAACTTTACTGCAAACATAACTAAAGGTGAAACTAACGACTTAAATTGTGATCGTAAAGTAAAGGTAAATAATACCTAGGTACCTATATACAGTTGGCATTTTTGGGAATAATCAAAATAGCGATCTAAAATGTATCTAAACGTAGCATAGATAATTATTCTTAGTCTTCTAACTTGTATCTTAAGTGTCATTTAACCCACCTGCTCCAACACTTCAATTGTATAATAAATTATCCCCTACAGTTTTTAAGTATATGTAAACTGGCTATAACCGGATTTTTTATATTACCTGCCATTACGTGTGATGACAGAGGTTGATTTACATTTTAGCTGTATATATTTGCACGTGTACTTGCGTATATATTCTGAGATTATGCCACAAATGGGACTGAAGAAAGTAATAGAAAACTGGATAGTTTTATTTGCAGGAAACAAAGATACCACTAAACCAGCTTTACATATGTACTAAAAGATCCTGTCCTAGTAATTGGATTGAATATCAGCATTTTATTCGTTATCAACTGGATGTCTTTCAATATTTGGGAACATGTCTCGAGCTTGATTTCTTGGAGTTGCATAATTGTATACTAGTTTTTGCATCACTTGTTACTTATATCAATCTCGAGGAATCCACATATTTGTCGTACATTCTTCACAATATAAATAAGTTTGACAAGTCTTACTAAAACTTGCCCACTTGTAGCGTGTAATCATACTCATATTATGTACGTAGTATGTTAAGAAAGTAGGTATTATGAAGGCGTACGTAGGTACTTGTACTTTATTTTGTTATTTCTGATTTCGTTCATGTGAGAAAGCATACGTTTCATACGTAGTAATACAATAGTGCAATATTTACAAACTAAAGTGATCACGATCCTGTCTCCTGTTTGCGAGGAAGGCTGTCACTTCACATTTCATTGCAGCTATAGCAGAACAAATTGAGGATGACTGACGTTACTTTCGATATCGATTCAACCTGCCGTTCTCAGACAATATTTTGACGCTTTGGCTGACGCCTACGTTTTAAAAATTAGACTTAGATTTTTAATGCGTTTTTAAAATACTAGCTTATTTAAAACTTATTTACAACAAATGTAACACATAACCAAAGGGGAAGCTTTTGTAGGGTGACCTAAGCTACCTCTTTTAGGACCATGCGGGAAAGCGGACCAAAAATCTTCAACCGTTGCCACAACACTGCTACTTCTTTTCCTGGAGAAAAAACTTTTGTTCCGTCCAAATCAATACCAGACTACTGGTCTGCACAAGACCTATGCATAATATTTGCAAAATCGTTTTTGAACTAAGTATTTTTATATTCGTTTTTTCTTTTATTAACTCATATAAAAATTAATATATGTGTCCCTAAACCTGGCAAGGAGAAAATAAAAACACGATGAATCAGGACTCATTTCAAAAAAATGAAATTCCAATTCCAAGTAAAAACAACCAAAAGGAAATGGCTGTTATATGTAACCGCAATAAATAGAATATGCGAACAGAAAAAATCAGAAAATACTACGTTTTTGGAAAAGTGCAGACACAATTCTAATGTTTGATTTTGTAGTATGTAATATAGTATACATATGGATGAATTGCACGCTGGCGGTTACTGTCATTCCTTTAAGGTATTAAAAGTCAGCCTGTCTTTACTCCATCGCATATCATATCAGTGTTTTCAGTGGCTTCCTTTTTTCATAGTTGACGAGTTAATAAAATACGCCAGCTTGAAAAAATGACAAATTAAAATACTTGAATAAAAATGACTAGAAATTTCCCGACATATAAACAAACAAAAAACACGAAATACCAGAAAACTTCAAATGCAAAATCAAGTCAATATTACTATAAAGTTAAAAAAAAGCAAAGAAGAAAAGTTTAATTTGAAAATCGGGAAATGTAACTTCAGGGCCACCATATCAGCCCCAAAATTAAGATTGACAGTTGCAGTTGGAGAGGAAATCTAAATAGACACTACTGGGTGCGAAAGTGAATTAAAGTTGTAACAGAGAGTTGGATAAAATGGGATTCAATTGACAGAAACTACTATGTAGATCGATACCTTTCGTATAGTTTTTGAAACCATTGACTGAAAGATAGTTTGGTACGCTGTTGTAGACCCTGAAATGTATCGTAGTAATTGAATAAACTATTTGTCAATGCAGTCTGATTCAGACTTGATAACCTTGTCCTAACTTCGAAGTAAAATCAAAGTGCAATTTCATAAAATTTGGCATTACCATGCTTGGTTAAATTAGTATTGGCTCACCTGAATCTATACTAGCATTTTGTAAAAGAAAATTAACAAAGCTTCTGCAGAAAGTATCATTTACTTCGAATGCCAACAACTGATACTGTAGTGTCTCATATTTCTTGTCCCATTTAAACATGAACCTTGTGTGTCATAACATTTGGTTGAGAGAATTTGTTGACAAACTGCTACTAAAAATGTAGACATCACTGCACCATCGATCTTGTAGTACTACACAAGAGTATAATATGGTGTACTACAAACACACTAAAATGCCTGTACGTATAAGCAATGCACTTGTGATTTATTAAAGAGCTGCATGATTTTTCACACACTATAGAAACAAGGTTATTTTGCACTTTGATATAAACTTACAGTTTACAGCACACTATACTCATATTCGCAACCACCATTTTTGAACAAAAAACACAGGTGTCAATGACATGCGTAGTACATACATCCGCGAACGCTCTCTTTACAATCATATCAACATTTTAGAACAAACACATGTCTCGTGTGGCATCTACAAGATTTTGGCTTCTACTTGCTTCGTTGTAATAGTCTCGTCTGGAGTCTACCAGAAGCTGGAAGGTCTGTGACGTTAATTAGTAATTAGTATACACGGTTAATGTTAACAAAGTGTGATTTTAAAGTAAAATAACGAGTGACCATGTGTGTAATTTCGATCATGGGCGAATTTGGTCGACCTGAAACAGTGGGATACTACTCTCTTTAAAAGGGCTATAGTTTTAATTATAAAATATTATCAAGTATAAAAACGAATAGTCATATTACAAAAACACCTCGACATTTAAACTAGCAGTACGTACATATCACGTAAAAAGTATGCATAGGTTCCAAAACCTTGTAAATGCCTTACGAGACGTCTGCCGATACATATACAATTATAGGTTGGTATGCGTAAAAGCGGCAAAGGCATTTACTATGAAAGTATCTAGGAAGAGCTGGTATGAAAAGTATGAAAGGTTTAAAGCGCTGAGAATGTTATTCATCAAAATATTAAATGAGGGGAACTGACGCATTTCATCCATCACTTCCTTTCAGGAGTGAAATCCCCAGTCCACTAAACCTGGGTAACAATGGGAAAAATCCTATATTCAAGTGCAGTCTACATTTTCTTGATTACACCTTGTCAGTCCTCTTTTATTCCCTAATGTTCTCAATACAGGAAGGAAAATATCTACCCTTGCATGTTTGTTTGCATCTGTAATTATTAATAGTATCGATATATAGTATAGCAAATATAGTGTGAGCAAAATACTCACACTTTTGAGAGCTTCCGTTTGAGCTGTGAGTGCAAACAAATATTTCTTAAGAATCACAAAAACCAGTGAAAACGAAACTTTCACTTAGTTGTTATTCTACGCCGCCACATAACAGTGCTCGGAAAGCTTAAGAAATTTTCCCATACTGTGGCCAATGGCCAAGCAAAAACCACAGGAATTAGACACAAACGAAGAAGAAAAAGGTGAAGTACAATTTCCGTTTCTCGGAACTGTTTCACAACCAGACTGAAGTTTTAACAAAATTCACTCAAAGTAGCATCGCACATTAATTCGTCAGTGAAATTATTTATGTACCTACATACGATCATATGGAAAGATTAGCAGTTTTTTCGTTCACCTGCCAAACTGTAAATTTTATTAAAAGTTTCAGTTCTCTTAGGAGATACAAGTAATGCATTTCAAAATGGAAAACCATTCGAATCGCAACTGCCCATGTCATCGGCCAATTAAAGCTAAAACAATAATTTCGATAATTGTGTGGATTCTAACTGTCTCAGTGGCATCTTTCATTCTTCAAAGCATATGTCCTCTTTATTACGTCAGCGCCAATCTACTTCAATTTCCCTCATATTCTACAAGACGGCCTACTATTTATGGCTATCAGTATCAACCCAAAGCGCTTTTACCCCCAAGGACATCATCACTACCATCGCTCACTAGCGTTCAAAATTACGAATTTTATTTGAATTTTGTAATTGCTTACAGTGTTCATCAAAAATGGGATGTAGCTCAATTGCTTTTCCCAAGAAATGAGCCAAATTCGTGTCACTATTTTCGAATAAATTTGCTTAAGAAAGCGAGTGTTCAAACAACTTGTCATCATACAAATTCGAGTGAAAGCAGTAAGGAGAATTTTACACATAAAGATAAACTACGGAATCAAAATAATAATACTCGAAGATCACTGTCATTAACAAAATGGTCGTGGAGAAAAGAAAAACCGATAATAGCTTTCCACTTTATGCCAAAGCTTGCCAATGAAATGAGCGTAGCAGACCGAGACAGAGTGGATGTGAATCCCAGACTTCTTATCAACTACCATCCAGACATGAATGTAGTAGTTATTGCAGCCAGTCAAGAGAGCACGCAAAATATTATAGACCAAGTCCACCCAGAGATTAATACAAACTACAAATGGATACTAGCCAGTCGATTAAATGAGACACATATGAATTTGGAAGCTATTTACGGTATTTCCACGTCATCTGTTCCACTCCGGCATTATTTCGGTGTTTGGTCTCAGGAGTCAGGCATATCCATAGACTATGACAAGCTTATTGGACCTAGTAATTTCGAAGGAAGAGTTATTCGGGTCACGACGGTTGAGGTTAGTCGATCGGTTTGTATAAATTATTTTGCAAAAGTATGCTAATTGCCGTATCTAAAGGAAAACTTCTTTAAAAAGTAGTTGTTTCGAAGTAGCAGTTTATACATAGTTGTAAAGATCTGTGTGAATGGCTTTCAATGCAATAGATTTGGGCACATTAATATAATACATATGTACCAACATGTGTAAAAGTTATTTGGATGTGCAAAAGCATTTGGCATTGCATATTCTGATCTATTTGAGACAATAAAATCGTACATACGGAAAATTATTGTTTGACCCACAGGGTCCCCCAGTTGTCTACGTAGACAGATCCAGTCCTGATGGAATAATTAAGGGCAAGGGCTTTCTACCAGACATCTTCCTAGACACCGTCACTTCAAACCTCAACATCACGTAAGTTGGTTTCATCGTAAATCATTAACTTTTGCATCCCTATAACACCAGCCCTTTCTTATTTTTGTCGTCATGCTTTATTATTAGTAAATTAGATCGCCTCTTTGCAAGTGATTTTAATCTACACACGACGACATAATCACACGGTCACACATCATACATACATACATATGTAGGTGTGCTTATTTAGTATTCATCTGCACACTTTTGCTTGTTTAATAGATTAGTCGTAACAACACCAAAGAAATTGGTGTAGCCATGTTATTAGTAAATACAGATACTCTATGCAATGAAAGCTGTGTTAATCCAACCTAATCGGACGGACTGCACAGGAATAAAGACGCAGCTATTATGTTAGTGAGGCAGAAGTTTCTGTTATGAACATATGTACATTGATTGAGAGCAAAGGAACGAAAAGTTAATAAATAATCTTGATGATAGGTACGTGTTAACCACTCCTCCAGACAATAGCTTTGGCTCTGCGGATGAAAATGGCACTTGGTCAGGCATGGTGGGAATGCTTCAACGTAAGGTACGTGTGAACAAAGGCTTCAATTTACGCATACAGTTTATAAGTATATAGTACCTACTACGGAATGAATCATACCGTATTTCAGTTTCTATTTTGTTGCATTTAATTACCAGAACAATAATTTTGAATTTTATCGTGTAAAGCACCATTTTAACGAAATTGGCGAGCAGATCACATACATCTAAAGTTGGGTTTTCAGTACAATTAGCAATTGTTGAAATAATTTTGAAAATGTTCAGAACGTGAAAAAATGAAAAAGATTATAAAATAGACAAACGTAATGATTGATGTAGGATAGTCAAGAACTGCGAACGTTCGGTTGCACTCGCACCACAGTTTGAAACTGTGGGTTCCAGCGATTAATTTCCACTATATAATGTTGCGTTAGACTTGAGAGGATCACCACTGCATTGAACTGGTTGACGAAATTAATCAGGCACAGAAAAAACTACGTGGAAAGTTATGACCAGAAGTTAATATGCCAATCTGATACCAAAAAAAGTATTGATAATAGCCAAATGTAAGCATACAATTTGGGAACGGGTGCCAGTAATTTTTATTTTCTGTAAAAACTTTAAAATTAGTGTAGGTTTTCACTTTTTGAAAAGCCAAAAACGCTGTAAGCCATGAAAAGTTTCGTAACAAATAGAACTTGCGGAGATCGTGACGACGTAATACTCTAATGGTTAAATTTGGGCCCTTTCAGAACTGTGTCTCATTACTTTACGTCGTTTTCAATAACAGCTATGTAGTTCATTTGAATTTTTTAAATTGTTTACAAGTTAAGATTCGGACCCGTTAGTGGGACGGGCCCCTCCACTTGTATTGAAATAAAACTGTAAAATTAGTCTCAACGTAATCGATTTAGTCACGTGATTTCCTCATTGGAGACATGAACCCCTTGCATATCGAATAGTTCATTTAATGCTAACATACCGTGAACTGTTTTACAAAAATTCTAGGAAGTTGAGGTAGCCCTAATGTCATTTAGCTACACTGCAGGAAGACGAGCCGTCATGGATTTCTCCCCACCGGTCGAGTACAGTTCGGTGAGATTTAAATTATTACAAGCTTCTAGCAAATGAAAACTAATAGGATAATTTCGGTAATTAATAGAAATTACGTGTAGATAAATGGGCTTGCAAATTCCGGTGCATCTAGATAATCACATTCAAACTATATATATGGTGTGAAGGTATGAATTTACATTGAATGTGTTTGGGTAAATTATTCTTAGGCACGGCTTTTAATTAGGAAGGATTGGAAAAATAATGAAATAAAATGGAAAGCCTACTCGGACCCATTTGAGTGGAAAGTTTGGCTGTCAATTCCAATAATCGTCTGCCTGGGAGTTTTTACATTCTTCATTTTTGCACATTTTAAACTGGTAATGACAACGCCCGTCGAGTCTGCTTGGATGCTTTCAGCTTGCTTTTTACAACAAGGTAAAAAAGTTACTATCATTACTATCACCCTTAAAAACAAAGTGGTGATAAAATTATTACATTTCGTACAAATAACTCCATTCAAATACTACAGGTCTGGATGAACATTCGTCAATTCGGAATTTTCCTTGCCGATTGGCCATGGGTTCATTCTGGATATTAGCCGTTGTTTTGTACGCCAGTTATACAGCAAGACTTACTTCATTTCTGGCCGCCTCTACTGATAATATGCCAATCAACTCATTGAATGAGGCAATAGACAATCGCAACTGGAAGATTGGCCTGGTCCGAGGGTCATCCGTGCCTGATAGGGTCAAGGTCTTGCCATATAACTTTTGTTAACTTTTATTTGAAGTCAATGTAGCTAATATGCACAATTTCTGTTTGACTATATTGGGATTCCAAAGCAATTCCATAGATATGCTCAAAGTGCATGCTCTTTTGTCTTGAAATACAATGTATACAAGTCAAATACTAAAGATTTTATTGTAATTGATTATTCCACTACTAGGACTCCCCCGTACCACAAATGATAAAGATGTGGAAGAGAGTTCAAACTGATAAAAGCGGATATGTTTCCGGATTTACTGAAGGGATCAGTCGCGTTTATAAAGAGCGGTTTGTATTTTTCACAACGGAGCTCATCCCGTCATTTCTAGTTAACGGCAATTGTTCATACACTTGGGTGCCAGGTAAATTTTTCTCTGGGTTTGGCTACATGGGCTATCAAAAAAATCTTCCATACGCTGCTTCCATGTCAAACCAGTAAGTTTTTTCTCTATACTATCAGGCAAGATTGTTGCATTAGATTAGTACCTCTTCAATAATACGATAGAAGTGAAGCTGTGAATAAAATGACAACTTTTATCATTTTGCAGGGTGGCCAAAATACGCGAAACTGGTCAAATGAACCGACTTATGAAGAAATGGTGGGGGGCAGAATCATCTTGTTCTGTAGTATCCACTGGTGGTGAAGTCGTAGGCATGAGTCTCTACGAAACCGGAACTGCGTTTCTAGCTTTGATATGTGGAGCAATGCTAGCAATCACTGTCCTACTAATAGAATTCCTATTATCTCTCAAAACATCTATCACTGGAGAGGAGACAATTGATGAGCAACCTCTTCCTCCTCCTTCCTTCTCTGCATCAACCATTTCTAGCCAAGCGTTCCCTCAAAATATCAACGGTGCGAACGAAATGTATTCCAACCACAAAGCTCACCATCCATCAGACGCCTGGCCTCAAAAACCGAGTCATAATATGAATGGCATTTTTCTTCGCCTCACCACACCTTTCCATCATCTCCTCAGAAATGAAAGAAATACTTCCGTGACAAGGAAGTGGAGCAACAAAAGAAATACTGAAGAACCTTTTGCACTAAATTTTTGAATAATATATGTAGTCGGTGTGCTTCCATAGGTACTACAGCTACCTGGAGTCAACATGAACCAATAAACTTTTTTAATGATCAGCATCATGGTTTATATTGTAGGCCGTCGGTCAGCTACCGCAAAAAAATAATGTGAGAAAAATGCATGTGTACAATTTGTAAAATAAAGCATTTTATTTGAAGCATCATTATGTGCTGCGGCTTACCTGTTTCATTCTCCTCTCATGCTCGCTACATAAGTAATTGCTACATACAGAATCCCCATTTGCCTGAAAATGAACGTCCGTGCATCATCTAAGAATCTGCTTCTTTTCTGTAGGCTGAAACGTGAAAGCAAAAAATACTACGGATAATATTTGTACTATGCGATACTGCAGCAGTACTGTAAAAACCATAACAAAACTAAAGCACACTGAAAAAGTATGAATGTCGACTGTAAGTAATGTGAAATGTAAAGGGAAAACATATATAAGTATATTTTGTTAATTAAATTCTAAAACCCATGTATGCAGCTAGTACCTCTTTGAATGTGTAACTAACATGCACACATGCATAATGATTTCTATAGTTTGGTATAATTTCGGATTTCGAAATCACTGTTAAAGTTTGACAGCATTCAGTCAAGTAAGCATTAAAAGTTGTAATCAAACTCCCAATCCAATGGGGCAACGTGATTATTCGACTGATCAACCGCCCGTCCTGACGGGCAGTCGCGACCTGGAAAAGAACTGATCGACCCGACCCATTTGTTGAGGTTAGATGTGAGAAAAGATTGGCCACCTGCTCACCCTTTTGTTAAAAAAAACGTTTTAGCAGTGTAATAATGTGCATAGTTTTTTTTTTGCATTTGTTAAAAACAACAAACAAGGCTAGAAGGTCACGCTTCACCTCGAACTTACTGTTAGTGTTTGCTCTGCGTAGTGGTCAGTCACTTCTGGTCAGGTTCTGTTTTCTTCGCGGTTTTATAAGTACCTATCTATGTACTTAACTTTTTCGTATTAGGTATGTATGGTATGTATGGTTACGTCCAAAGTTTCAAGGAGCACAAGCTAACAAACACGAATAAAGGAAACGAAATATCAAAAAAAAAGTTTTACTCAATTACCACAAAATCTAAAAAATCAAATCACTAGTCAATGTTTACATTTAAAAAAAACTAGGATGCATTCACTCAGTCTGAGAGTCTGAGCCCTTGAATCAGGACTTTGAGACGACTTAAACTGTATGTTATGTAGTCTTGTACTTATTTGGCGGAGTTTAGCATTCGCAGTTTAGATTGTGTTTTTGTAAATCGTACGCGCCTCGCTTGTGTATGTACATACAACCAGCTGATTACAGATACATTGATACAGATACAACCACTGTAAAAACAAAAGCATTTTTAGAGGGAACAAAAAACGTCAAAATAATTAATAATAGTTATAGTTGCAGAAAAAATAGAGCTGTTGTATTTCGGGTAAATATCCAAGCTAACTCTGTAGAGGCGAATGAACTTTTAAGGTGTTAAAATAATAAAACGTCACGACGTAATCAATTTTGCTACTATAGAATTACAGTCGACTGCGAAAGCTTCAACTTTGCACAATGCGCTGCATCTCAACAGATCAAACCAGAAGAACCGCGTATCATATTTCATAGGCATAAATTGTAGTATGTAAACTGTCCACCAAAAACCAGTAAAAGGGAAGACTGATTGATAATACTTGAAACACATTGCGAACGCATTATAACTTCAAATATTTTTAGGCTTCACTTTTAATAGTGCGTTTTTGAAGTGTACTTGTAATATAACCGTTGCTAGCTGGAAATAGTGGAAAGGTTGAAAGTAATTTAGGTAATAATTATATCGAAATTAAATCCAATCAGACTTTTTGAAATAAAACTGACATCTAATTTTTAATTGTCAATATTCGTACAAGAAGTCAAGAACCAAGAAATTGAGCTGTCAACATTTAGCAGGTGATCCCTTTCTCACCTTTTTCTAGCTGCTAACTAGTCCCTTGACTTTGAAATGAAGTTCTAAATATTTAATTTGAATACGACGAGTGATCTACCGACGTGTATGTTGTATGTAGGAATGAATTATTATTTATAGATATGTACTTTGACCAGAAATGAATTAGCATGCTTAGTGCTTACTTAACTATACATCGAGCATCGAGCCTAATATTTACTCAGGGCGGTTGTTTCATCAATTATAGTTCCATTATGCATTTTGTTGCTTGAACTGTCGTAGAATGGTTAGGCTAATCATTTAATGCTAATATTAGCTATTTACTTAAGTTCGGTTTAATGAAATAGAATGATTTATTTACATGATTATCTAATTATGTGCATCATAAAGAGCAGCACATCATTAGGGCACCACACCATACTTGACATACGTACACAATATGTCATACTCTAATTTCTGCGTACACAAAATACAGTTTAGTTATTAGTGATTACATATTATTTCGTCAGACGTATTTACATTACTGTAATAATTTATAAAATAATAATATAACGATACTAATTTAATTATTAAGGCAGTTAAACGTCTGCTTACTCTACAAGCCCTTTCATCCACCATATCATTCACTGTTTATTTAACGACTTGGTATTATTGCTCTAACTAAATCCACTTTATCTGTTGACACTAACTTTTGAACGCTTGATAAAGGCCCTAAAAAACGACAAGGAAAATACTTAACCGTTCATAGGAACTGTATTGTGGCACTGGTCTTCAGAATTAAAAGCTTCAGTTGATATGAGGAGAGGAAACGAGGAAACTGTCGTTGTCAATAAAATATTGACAGATAAAATAATACTGTCCCTTCAACTCAGGAAGTTGGGAAGACGAACAGTCAATACGCGTAGTTCATTTTCTGCCGCCACTTCTGTGCTACAAACCAACTATGAAAAAGATTTTGTAATTGCATTCGGTGTTCGGGTATTATTATTTAATTTCATTCATTCCGTTTCTAAAGGCGTTTACACTTTTAATTTGTAATCAGTTACGGACAGTATGTTGCAATACTTGCAGAATTGAAGACGCTTGATCAAAATGAAACCTCAACTATTCGCTGTGCCAATTTGGTTGTTAGTGTCAAGTTATTTCATTTGTTTATCTGAAAGTAAGGGTATATTATATCCACAAGAATCTGAAAGTCGGGAGATCAAATCCTTGGATGGAATCTGGGCTTTTCGTCCAGATGGTGGAGACGGTGAAAATCATGAACAAGGCTTTCAAGAAAAATGGTACCGAAGTCCACTCGAACAGGTAAAATAAGTAAAGGAAGCATATTTAAAATATTTTACCAAAATTCGTCGTACGGTAATCAAAGGAAATCCATGAGAGATACACCGAACTTTTTTATACATTCGACAGACTGGCGACATAGAGTTAATGCCGGTTCCCAGTAGTTTCAACGACATTTCTCAGAAGAAAGAAGTACGGGATCACATTGGTTGGGTATGGTACCAAACCAAATTTTGGGCTCCTTTAAGATGGCAGCATACTAGCAACGTTTTCCTTCGATTTGGAAGTGTAAATTATTTGGCAGTTGTGGTCAGTTTCTGTTTAATTATTGTTACTGTCATTATATTCCGATTAGCGACTCAATACGTACATTTCCATGATTTTGACCTAATAAATAACGTTAAAATGTTAAACGTTGTAAATTCGAAAACTAACAATTTTACTATTTATTGTACTAGTGGGTGAATGGAGAGCATGCTATGAATCACACGGGTGGGTACTTGCCGTTCTGTGAAGAAATTTCAAAATTAATAGCTTATGGAGCTCAAAATTTACTCGTTGTTGCTGTGAACAATACTTTAACTCCGTTGACCGTACCTCAAGGATCTCTTAGTTATGGCACTGACCCTACAAGGTGGAACTTTACTTTTTTCGTTGAGTCCATTCAGATTAATCAAGAAAATTAAGTTCATACCTAGATGATTTTCATTTATAGATTTCCCAAGGGGTTTACTATTCAAAACTACAACTTCGACTACTTCAACTACGCAGGAATTCATCGCCCAGTTTATTTGTACACAACTCCTACATTTTACATTGACGATGTTAGCGTGTCAACAGCTATTTTAAATAACAACCAACTTCTGGGTGAGTATCAGTACCGACGTTGGGAGGTTTCAGTCGGGGTAAACTAGGTGCTCGGTGGTGCATGTTAGTAGGTTTGCATATATGTAAAACTATTGTAAAAATTGTTATTTTCTTGAATGATAGGTGTTGTAAATTACAAGGTGGACTTTGTTACTGGATTCCATGAGAATTCCGTGCACGATAATTCAAGCGTCCAATGTTTAGTAGTCGTTCGCGATGCGAAGAATCACAAGGTAGCTTTGGGTCGTGACTGTTATGGCGTTTTAGAAATCCCTGGAGTTCATCTGTGGTGGCCTTATACTTCTGAGCCGGTAGAGGAAAAGCCGGGTTATTTGTATGAGCTTGAAGTTCATTTAACAAATTCAGAATTCCCTGATGTTGCCGATGTCTATCGATTGAAATTTGGCGTGAGAACAATACAGTATAATGATACAAGCTTCCAAATTAATGGTAAACCATTTTACTTCCGTGGATTCGGACGCCACGAAGATTACAATGTAAGCAGTACAAGCCAATTAATTTATGATGTATTTTTACAATTGCCTTTACTGAAGTAGGTATATTTAATTTAAGGTTTGCATTTATTTAGTTCTAATAGCTTGATAAATTAATTATTGGTTTATTACTTCCTTAGATCCGTGGTCGTGGCGTTGATAATGTGATGCTGGTTAAGGATCACAATTTGATTAAATGGACGGGAGCAAATTCCTACAGAACCTCTCATTACCCCTACGCTGAGGAAATTCTAGATCTTACTGACCGGCTCGGTATTGTAATAATTGATGAGTCTCCTGCAATTGGTTTGAGGTTATTTTTAACATTCGTCTTTTTAATTTGTTCGTCTAAAAATCCGTATAAACAGTGTTGTAAACGGTTAATTTTCAATGATATTTGCAGTGGCTTTGGGAATGAACTTTTAGCAAGTCATGTTCAGGTGATGGATGAATTAGTGAACCGAGATAAGAACAGAGCTAGTGTTGTTATGTGGTCCATCGGCAATGAGCCAAAATCCATGGAGCTTCCAGCTAAAGAATATTTTGAGTAAGAAAAATTAATTGTGAACGTTACTATTATAGAGTGCACCTCCATGCATTTGTTAAGGTACAGGCTACGTGTCCATAATTTTAGTAGACGATAATTGTAGCGCAGTGTATTCACGATTTCTGAAGTACGGTCCGGTAATAAAAATATCTTGTTGTTTCATTGAATTTTAGGAAAGTAATTGCAGAAACAAAACGACTAGATCCAGGAGAAAGGCCAGTCACTATCGTTCTTTCACAGGGATTTTTGTGGAATAAAGTACGACTAGTACATAATGTTTGCGTAAAATTACCCTTGGCCCTTGGCAGTACTCGTTTGTACCATGATGTTTGAAAATCTCGAAATAAAACATTATTGAAGAACTACAAATTTCTTTTTCTATTTTAGGGTCCAGTCGGACTGGATGTTATATCCATTAATAGGTACTTTGGATGGTATGGTGACACCGGAAGGTCTGAAGTGATTCGCTTACAAATGCCAACGGAGGTTCACTTGTGGCATTCACAGTATAACAAACCTGTTCTAATTACTGAGTATGGAGCAGGATCAATTTCAGGGATGCATCAGGTGAGTTCAAAATGTTCAAATCTACCAAAAACAATCGGAACTTTACATCCTGTTTACGTTTGTAAACAAACAACTAATTTGAAAAAAACTTGACAGCCAATTAAGTTAGTCAATTATTGTACAGAATCCCTCATTCGTTTGGACGGAGGATTATCAAGTTGATTATTTAATTGAACATTTCAAAGCCTTTGACCAGCTACGGAATGAAACTGACTTCTTCATTGGAGAAATGATATGGAATTTTGCAGACTTTGCAACGCCTCCGGGTAACGGGAGATAACATAAATTTAATAAAACAGTCATTTAAGAAAAATACACTGACATTTTGAATGCTATTTGTAAGTGTTTTGTAAACTTGCTATTATCTTTTTTATTTGTTAAAGAAACATTTCGACCATGGGGCTGTATGAAAGGTAAATTAAAGCACGGTGTATGCATATAATCAATACATTGAATTATATATGTAATACCCTTCCTGGTTTAAAAATTAAAGCAAATTGGACTTTGATTATTACAGGAGTATTCACTAGGGACAGGCAACCAAAAGCAGCTGCCCATGTTGTCCGCCAGCGGTACTGGAGACTTGCAAATTTAACCTCGTCGTGTTCACTGCCAGCTGACCTCGAAAACCGTTTTGGTTATAGCTACAGATAGACTAAGGAATTCCTTTGTCATTTGATGTTCTGAAAACCCAACGAAAATGATAGCGATCTACCTACGTTTAACGGTATGTACAAACCTATGTAAAATTTTCATATGTTTTACCTAGGCTTTTTTTATATAAAATAATTTTAATTATCTGTCACTAAATTTTTACTAACTACTAAAAATCAGCAAACAATAAAACAATGTGCAGTTGATGTGACTGATTGTATAAAAAAAATATTGATTTATAATAATGATTATTATTATTTAACTATTTTCAAATGCTCACATTTTATTTTTATTCATGGAATAAACAATAATAGATCATACGTTGAATAATCTACTATGAGAAGGCAGGAATCTGTAAATCTGCATAAGCGGTGCAATCGTGTCATAGCCATAACAATTTCACACACATCGTCGGTTTGGAGGCAAAATGCATTACAATTCATTACATCCAAACAAAAGCAAAATCGTTCTTATCCACGAACTCTTAAAAGCAAGATGGTGCATATCCATGCGACATGCCAGCGTATGTATGTTATGGCTATGCACCGGTTTCCTTTTAATTTTATTTGGACGTCGACGTAACCTAATTTTGCCTCTTGACACCGACGACTTAAAAGTATGCATTAATTGGAACTGGTAATAATGCCATTCGGTGTAGAATTAGGATGGCAGGATTTAATGTAATTTCTAACAATGATAAATATGTTTATGAGCTAAATGTTTACATTGTTTGAAAAATATTATTTTACGCTGGAAGAGAACTTTACCATGGATCCATGCTGTGCCAGCCAGTTCAAAGCAGTTATCTATATTGTAGGTAAGTATACAAACTCATATAGATACGCGATTCACATTTTTAACGTAAGTACAACCACATGGCTCGTAACGCACTAACTATCGCTACCAAACTACCTACCTACATGCATAGGTGCTATAAGTTATTTGTCTCCGGTGTTTGCCCTTTAGACGGATTAAAAGGTTTGTATATTAATTTTTCGCAATAGTAAAATCACTGCCAACTAGTAATTTAAAATATCAGTGCAAATGATATTTTTTTCGCATTGTTTAAATGAAATACAATAGAGCAGCTTTTCCAAAAACTAGCTTAACTAATTTGTATGTGTATCATTTATCCAACTAAGCACACCGCAGCTGTAATTCAGATGATCCGCAGGAATTGCATATATAGTGATAAAAGTGAGATAAGCAAGCTGATTGTAGCTGGAAACTTATTATATCGTGCTAAAATTACAAGCTGCCTTATTAAATTTGCTTAGTAAGCTAGTAAGCTACATATGCATTACAAAGAGTTCTTATCGAATCTGCAAGCATTAAATATCGACAATTATTTGGAATGCTGATAAGCAACCTGTCATACAGTCCTGTCCCTTAGATTTGGTCGATATTGCCGGCTAAACAAAAAAATTTAAAGCTCGACGCCGCCGTGGAATTGTCATTTCATTTCGATTTCAGTAAAGTGTCATTATCCTGTATTACTGTAAGAGCGTAAAGCTAATCACTTTCCCCTTTATTTTACACGGTACAGTCATCCTGTGATCAGACAGGGATAGTCCGATAGTCGGCTTATACAACGAGGTGTGCCAGTTCTAACCAGACAGTGGTTTAAATCCTGTTATTAATTAAATTTTAATTTTTTTTTACTATACTGAATCTTTGCTTTACCAAGTAGGAAAGAAACATGTTATTCCAAAATCTTCAAAAGGCATCCCACCATGCTATCCGGATTTCATTGTGCAGGAACGTGTCCACAGTTAGAAAAACAACACAACTGAAAAACATGATTGAATCTCCGAAACTGGAATACATAATGGAAGCGCATTCCGGACTTAGCGCTAAGATTGTAGAAGAAGCAGGTAACTATTTTAATAAACTATAAAATTATAAATCAATGTACCTACCATTCTTAAACGTTATTACTCTTTTTTAATGCAGGGTTCAAGGGAATCTGGGGTAGTGGACTGGCTGTCTCAGCACAACTCGGAGTTCGTGACAGTAACGAAGCCTCATGGACGCAAGTCACAGATGTTCTTGAGTTTATGTCAGATGCCACCACAGTTCCTATTTTACTGGATGCTGACACTGGTTTTGGGAATTTTAATAATGCCCGTCGACTGGTTGGGAAGCTCGAAAAAATTGGAGTTGCAGGTTGTTGTATGGAAGACAAATTATTTCCAAAGACGAATTCTCTGCTGGACGGTAGAAAGCAAGAGCTTGCCAACATTGAAGAATTTGCCCTTAAAATCAAGGTAAATAAACGAATTAGATTTAGGTAGGTAAGCATTTTTATATATATTGGAAAAATTATGGATGTGCTGTGACCTGATTTAATTATTTATAACGTATTATAGGCCTGCAAAGATCATCAAGTTGATCCAGACTTTGTCGTAGTGGCAAGGGTTGAAGCTTTTATTGCTGGGTGGGGTTTGGACGAAGCTTTGAAGAGAGCGGAGGCGTATAGAAATGCAGGAGCGGATGCAATTCTAATGCATAGCAAGAAAGCTGACACTTCTGACATTGCAGCGTTCATGAAAGCGTGGAAAAATCAGGTATGCGCCTGTTCAAGTGTACAGTTAATAGCAAAATAAGTTGCAGATTAAATACACAGAGACGTCACAGTTTTGAAAGTTACAGCGAGATAAATAATTGGATGATATTTGTGACTGTCTACAGGGTCCAGTGGTGGTTGTTCCAACAAATTATTTTAAGGTTCCCAATTTGACACAAGAACTGAGTGACATGGGAGTTTCACTGGTAATCTGGGCAAACCATAATGTGAGAGCATCAATAAAGGCTATGCAGCAAACTACTAGGACAATCTTTAAGGAGCAATCTCTTGTTGGCGTTGATTCCCAGGTATGTGCGCCTGTTTATTAAATTTCCATTTTATATTTATATAACCCTGTCGAACGCAATTATATAGCTAGGTATGTAAATACCTGCAACATAATACGGCGCATAATGTGTACCAATACTACATACATACTTTTGCCAAATAATGATTGTATATTATTTCGGTTGCAGATAGTTCCAGTTAAGGAGATATTTCGCCTTCAACGAGATCAAGAGCTTGAGGAAGCCGAAAAGAAATATTTGCCTGTAAAATAAATAATTTATTATTTTGAATTTTAATATATATTCTAAAATATTAAATAAATAAAGGAGACAATAAAGTTGTAAAATATATATTCCTACTTCAACTCTTCATGTTTTATTCTGCTTACTTGGGTTTGCGAATTTTAAAATATGTCAAAGTACTTAATGCACTTTAAATTATCAGTATGATACCAGCTTACCAGAGAAATACTTTAAGTACTCAAGTGCATAAGCTACACGCGTATCTTTGGATCTTGCATTGAAATGCAATAATTTTTTAAACTTGCAATGTCGTTCACGCAATCAATAACTTATTCAGTTGAAAATTATGTATTGGATCACCATAGCTTTTCAATGAAAGTTTAGAAGTATATCATCTGCTATATTAATTAATTTAATTATTCAAACATTTTAAATTTTGAAATGATGCTTATTTTCTGCTGTTTGATTGCTTGCGTTGCAAAATCTGCTACAGGGTTACTATAATTTTTTCCTTTCCTTACTACTGAAATTATTATTTAAATCCAATAATTTAAATTATTCACAGCAATTGAGCACAGTAAAGTAGGTGTACTGCTAAGTACTACATCACGATGCGCAAAAAGAATCTTAAAGATTAAGATTATAATAAAAGATACCCAAACCAAATTATCACCACTAATCACCACATCACCAGCAAAATTTAAGCACCATATTGAATTTGATTTGCAATTTCTAAATTTAACAGTGAAAAATAATTGTAATTATCACAATAATCTAAATCCACTTTGTCACACGGTTCAATAATTTATTCTAGAACAAGTTCAAGTCGAGCATGTATTATGCATTTACTATGCACGTTCCAATTTCAGTATAAATTATAGCCCTCTGGTGGTTGGTTAATGGCTAGAGACATATGTACTTACGCTTAACCTGAAAACTTGGGAGTATCTGGGAGTTATGAGGTGAGTCTGAAGTAAGTAATTATAACTACATTTCACTGAAGGCGATTTCAAATAAAACCCAAAAAGTCGTCGGTGAGGTTCATATTATCTATGCGTCTATGCCTTTATAAAAACATCGGATTTTTTAATTTTAACTTGAGATGCTTTAACCTCCGCGCTCAATTTCACTGACAAGATTGTATTTTTTTTTAAATGATTTCAAATCGCTTAGGCCAATTACTGGTAGAAGTTGAAATGAAATGGGCGTCAACAAGCAACATCCTTAAATCTAATTGCCTCAAACCAAGTCTTACCCATTCCTCTTCTTTAAACGGTTACGAGCCGCTTAATTCATTATCTGTTTATTCTTCTTCTTTCCAGTGACCAGTGACCAGCAACGCAAAGCGAAGAAGAACAGCAATAGCACTGATATACTACAAACTACTAACTGCCAAACGAACCCAGTTCCCTCCAAGTCTGTCTATCTCTATTCTTCTCTGAGTATATAAACAGCAGACAATCTGAAGATTAAATTCTGGGATGTGCCAACAGTTAACAGGTCAAATAAGGTAAAGATGAGCAATTGCAATCCAACTTCAGAAAATATTTGTGTCGGTAAGAGGAAGCAAAACCTCAAATTAAATAATAAGCGGATAAATGAAGGAAAGAAATACAATTATTAATAACTAGTGGGCAAAAAAACCTATTTATTCGATGATTTTCTTGGTAGTATAAGGCAAAATCTCTGCATTGAATGGGTCAGCAAGGTTTGACATTTTTAAAACCATTTATTTTCAAAATCCGTCCTTGTTAGTCTATTTTTTTTCAGTCATTTTTCGATTTCTATGAAACACCAGAGAACCTTTGCAGAGTTTACCACACCCAACATTAAAGTTAAAACGGATTTGGAAGGAACCAACTTAAACTTTAGTCATTACCTTTTTATGCAGGTAACGAATTTCACCAATTGGAAGATGGAAGCTATAGAAAATAAAAAAGACTAGTAATCGGACCTTGTAACAACGGTTAACTATGGCGGATGACACGAATTCTGGAGGACGTCCTCCGGATATGTTGTTTCAATCCGCTGGATGCTTTCTGTCAGGCACACAGTCAACTAACAACCTAGTTGCACCACCTGGTAAAGGCCCGCATAATATTACGCATGCTAAAAAACTCGTATTATGTATCGGAGACCGAGTTCACATTTCATTTCCTTTTGGTTTTGTGAAATTCCAGCTCATGCAGCCATGTCAATACCGCAATTTTTAGGAATTTCTACAGATCCATCCGCAGTCTTGTTGATTAGTCCCAGAGCTCTCCAGTCCCAAGCCGGTACAGATATGTTCTTAGAGATGGACCAAATTGAAACGTTTGTATTTCCGATGGACGAAGGTAACCAGAGTGTCATAAGCATCCGTGTTAGTCGCGGGAAGTCTCAAGTGAATCTGAGTGATCCCTCCAGAACACATCGCCGAGCAGGGCCAAAGCGCCTCCTACCTGCCCCTAGTTTGACAATCTATGCGGAACACAAGTCCGTCGTTCAATTTAAGTCAGAGCTAGACAGAATATTCGTAGTTACAGACAACGCGGCAGACGGCCAAGGAGGAAATCCTGAACAATTAGCCCTGACAAAGAATAACATTTTCCCGAGTCCAGTCTTAGATAAACCATTTAGTAATTTAAAACCCGACTATGACTTCTATACTCCGGGTCAAACTATGGAAGCAGTCAGGATCAAATTAGAGCGTATCAAGGACCGAATGTCCAAAATGAGAGACATACTGAGAAAGAAAGAAAATGCACTCAAAGAAATGTACTTGGTTTCAGGGGAGGCAGCTAAAGTTGTAGAAATTCCACAACCAGTAGCACCAGCTACTGAAGTACAAAATCCACAACCAGTAGCACCAACTACTGACATGCAAAGTCCAGACGTCACTAATCAACCACAGAACCTCACAGAAGTGACTGAAGCTTCTAATTCAGATTCGGAACCCCCAACAGCTTCTCCAAATGAATCAGCCCAAGCTCAATCCGAAGACGAATCTGCTTTAGCGCCGTCGACATTGGAATCAGAGATGGTAGCGAATTTGGAAATCCAGCAAAATTCAGTTCAAGAGCCCCCTGTGTGTCTCGACTCAGAATTCATGTCCGCAGACGGAGACTGTCTTCCAAAGGATGTAACCAGTTCAACAGGGATTACTGAGGAGCCGGGGGAAGATTCCACTCCCATTCCGCTTGAAACTACCGACGCTGGAACTTCGGAAACCGAGTAACACAACATCCATTTTAAGTGTGGCATATTCAGTGGGCTTGGACATCGTGATGCACACCTTTGCAGTAGCAATTTAAATTAATGCACTCTGAAATTTTGGTGGGATTAAACTGACGAATTCAGATACATACATACACGTATTAAACATGCCTGTGTTCTTATTTCTCATCCAACTTTTTACTTGCTGTCTTTCCCAGATATTAATATTATTAACGCACGCCTTTTATTAGTAATCGGTTGGTGGAAATCCAAGCTACATTTTTGCAGCCCGTATAAAATATAATATTACATAATCTGGACTTTAACCCAGTGATTTAGGCACGCCAATAATGAAGACGTCTTCCGATTGAATTGCTTGTAAAATTCATGACCATCAAACACAACTATATCATATTTACCTTATTTTAAAAGTCAAAATTTTAAGAGGTCATCTATCGCATCTTGTCTCCATACATTAATTAGCATAATTTATTAAACATATGTTAAATAAAAGTCAGTATTACATAAACTTTTGAATTTCATTTTCCATAATTTCTTTGGAAGCTCCACTTATATTTTTAAGCTTTAGACTCGAGTTGTGACTGTTTTGTTGGTACGGATTCATACTTGTAGTCCTTGTATGGTGTCGTATTTCCGTTCGTGTTAGAACCCTTGAAAGAATCATGAACCCCTTTCACTCGGTCAGCACGATATACTATGCTTGTGGTAACTTTAGGATCGTCTTCGTCCGGGGCACCAAAACACCCATGTAACAAAGGATGCAAATACTTCCTCTTGACTTTGTGAGCAGAGCAGAAACCTAGTTCAGATTAAAACAATATACAAGGTTCAGATTTAACGATGCTTGTAGCGCCACAGTACATAAATATTAACCATGTGGGAAATTTCCGTTAAATGATCAAAACGAATGTCTCAGATTCTTCAGATAGTAGTTCTTACCGCCAGTAAAGGCACTGACCAAAAGTGCCATGAACACCGTAATACATGCGCCGACAAAGGGGTACATCATATAGGAAAGAGTAAAAAGCTTTTCAGGCCACTCGCTATGTGTAAAAATAAACGTAATAAGAAGTTCCGATTGAATTTCCTTTTAAATTTGAAGATAAAATTGATAATTTCATGGATAAAAGTGACACATCTTACAATTCTCCCAGAACTTTCGGAGTGTGTAGAAGGGCCATGGTAAGATTTGTTCCTGCTGGACACTCGTCCACATTAGTTGGTAGTGGAATATTGTACAGCTTATCCAGTCTGAATGAGGAAATGCCAACGTACATCATTGTGCTTAGCCCTGTCAGCATACCAAACATAGCTCCCTGGAAAATCCAAAAGAAAGCACTCACAAATTTGATACGGATTTGAAAAAGGACAACAAATTAGTCAGTACTATAAATCTCGTGTAATGTTCCTATCAATTCTCACCCATTTATTGACACAAGGCATGAATAATCCCACCAGGAAAACAGCCCCAAGTGGACCACTAGTGGCCCCAACGGCAGTTAAAGTGGCTTGTAATATAGGCCCCATATATTGAGCCCCAAAGGCGAAAAATATAGTGATGATGCCGTAAAACACAGCTAGAATTTTGACAAGGTATTTTCATGTGAATGAATTTAGAAAATAGTAAGATTATAATGATGTTTCTGTCTTCGCTCCATATTTTGTTACCCAGAAGCTTTGAAGTATTTGCTTGCCCCGCGTCAGTCATTCGCTGGAAAACGGGCATACGGGCCAGGAAGTCTTGCCAAGTAACTTTTATTTAACATGAGAATCAACATTTACACATGTATACCTTGGTCTCTTATTTGGATTCTTTCAATGATTATGATGGCCGGAGGATAATCACATTCAACTAGGCTTAAATATATAATTTGAAACTAACCTGCCGAGAGTGAATTGAGTATAGACGACAAGGAACTGAAATAAAGATAAAAGAGACTTAGATTCAACTCTTTCATTTTATCCCTACAGTTAGTATATTATTATTGTATATTATGGTATATTATTGTTTCTTTTCGACCCACAATTCATCTCATTATTTACCTTAGTACGGCGCTGAAGATGCAAGCAACAAAAAGGCCCATCATACCTGAAATATTATGAAACAAACCAGTTAATTGAAGATTAGTACTGATTTAAATTTTAGGAGTTCACAATTTTATAAACAAAACAAGATGACGTTCGTACCTGGTATGTTTGCTAATTCATTAATTACAAAATGTGGTACAATTTGGTCAGATGTGTGTATATCTCCAAGTAAAACTGGATCACATCCAGCATAAGTGGCGAAAATGGCAATGCCAGTAGCAAGGACCAATGTCATTGTTAAGACATTTAACATAATACTTAGCAAAATTGATCTGGAAGTTTTAAATCATACAGTTTAGTGAAATCTGAAGTTCGCCGTCTGACTGTAATTATGACTGGTAGCTGGGATTTATAAAAAGTTAGCAACTATTATAGAGTTGTAAAGTTATGGTACCTCACTGCGTGCTTGAAAGTTGGTAAGCTACAATAACGTTGCACCTGGGGTTGATACGTTCCGTACAGGCAAATGACATTGAATCCGTAGCCAAGAAAAAAGTTAAGGGCGTTGTGGCGCATAAACGGATCTATCGTGAAACTATAAAATAAAAGAACCGTCTAACTTACTGTCTCTATTTGTCCCTTTTGGTCAGTCATTGTTATTAATATTTTTGGTAGATTATTCGCTCCGTTGTGGGCATACCACTACTTTTGTCAGTATTAAAAATTAGGTTTCTCAAAATCCAAATTAGTCAAAATATACTGCACACGTGTGTCGCTGCTTAAGACCCAAAATGACGCGTATCCATTAAACCTCAATTACCAGTTTTCTTAACACGTTGATTCAATCATCTATTTAGCACTATATGTATAATAACTAGTTTTTGCACTTTTAAAACGTGCTAAAAAATTTATACTTTGTCAAAACATGCAGACATCGATTTACATTGTTTCATAACATGTAAAACTTGTATTTGACGTTTTTTGAAACATGAAATCTTTTGATTGGTACTTTTTCGAAATATGCACAACTTCGATTTCAAAACAAGATTAGCACCTCGTACTTTTGTGCTGTAAAATTGAGGAAATTTTGAGTCTTTTTCTGCTTCTATCAATATGCGCTATTTTGCATCTTAAGCAGCGACATGTTTTCATTCTCTATCTATACGGGTATGTGTACTCACTCAAATAACTCTAAGCGACTGTGCTTGTCAGCTTTCTCTAGTGCTTCGTAAAGTCCACCAGCCTTCGACAATCCCTTTATCACCATCGACAGCATGCCAACTAAAACACATTAAAATCTCAAATCATATGGTATCTTTGCTGTTGAATGGTTTGGTAACGGAAATGAGCTTGAAATTAAGTCGTACTAAAAATCATGAAGAATTGAAAAACGTCCGTCCACACGACAGCTTTGATCCCACCAATTGAAGTATAAACCGTCCCGCAAACACCGATCCCCACTACGCTCATCCAAATGGGTAACCCAAGGATAGACTTAAGTGCTATACCTGTATTTGCAATACATTAAATCCTTACATTTGAGTATTAACAATAATAAAATTATTATTTTACTGCTTGGGGCTATTCATGAATGAAAAGAAGGATCACTCGCAGAAAGCACAATAAAGAGTAAATAGTTCAAAACTTACTGGGGGCATACAACACGACGCCGGTTACAACTACAACTTGCAAAATAAACGTCATGGAAGCTAACCATCGGACGAGTACAGTCTCAAAACGATATTCTAGGTACTGCAAATTAAAAAAGTATTGTAATGAAACACACTATTTAGTACTATCATTTAAAAAGGATATTAAAATAGTTTCGCTTTAGGTAATCAGATTTTTATTATATAATTAAAAAATATAAAACCTCATAAACGCTTGTAACTCTCATATTGTAGAAAACATAGACAAAGAGATACGTTCCAAGTGGTATGAAAAATATCCCCGTTATTGTCATCATGAAAACTTGAATTCCATGCGCGTATATTTCTGCTGGGTAACCTGTACAAAATAATAAATAATTAAAAACGACTTTATTCCATCGCATCTTCTGTACAGTATTCTGCATTGTAAACAAAGCCTTTGGTAATGAATTCCATAATTTATTAGTTCTTTTCTTATGCCGATAATTCCAAGTAAACTGTTTCTTTACCCAGCACAGTAATTGCAGATAAATACGTCACAAGTATGGAACATGCAATAGGCAAAACACTCATTTTTCTTCCTCCAACAAGTAATTCCTCATTGGTTTGATTTCCTTTACATGCATAAAAAATCCCTATAAATAGTGAGAATAATAATGTTCCAGCGACGACTATATAGTCCACAATCCCAAAATGATTTTCTTCTAACATCTTGAGGTACAAAATTTAGCTGAGTGTAATAATTCTTGAATTTTAATTTATTAATGTTATGCTTGGATGCCCGATTCACAAGCCCTTGGCGAATCTGTCTGTTCTGTAGTAAGTGTTACTTGTACACAATTATTATTATTTGTAGACGACGAACTACACAATGTTCCCAACTATTTCTATTTTCTAGAAAATAAAAATAAGAATTCCAAAATGTAACAACGCGTGTTCGGTGTTTTTACTCAATTTAAGTCCAGTACTACATGATCTTCCTTTTTATGTACTTCCTTTTCCCAGAAATACAAATGTTAGTACTGGCTAATTGATAAATGCTAACTCAAATATATTATTATTATGATTCTCCACGCGTTCACTGGATTTTATCACATCAATCAAAAATTATTGCTTATTATATCGACGGTTTGCTTATCGACGGTTATTGTTGTATTAAGCTATAGTTAATGCCCAATAGCCCAATTAAGCCTTATACGTAAGTACTCGATCATCAGTAAGAGGTGTGCAGTGCGTGGCGACGGTCAACAGGTACATTTATCTGCCCCAAAATAATGTTCGCATGCATTCATACATCGATGAAGTGAAGCCCAAATAAAAAATAATGAGCAGCTATTAATCTTGTATCAGTTGTATCAATACGGGAAGGTATAGTATATGCAAAGTAAGCCGGACATTTTCAGATTTTCACGTAGGCAAATCATGTGAAGTGTAAGATTAGATTTAAATTTAAGAGCAGTAATGAGGAATAGGTGTCCAAGTTTTGATTACCAATTCAAACTATATCGATGACATACAAAAATAATATAAAATTGATTCCAAAGAACCAATACATGAATGAACAGCAACGCTGCGATTTCATTCAATGACTCGATGAAAAGTACAGAGTACAATAATTTCCCCATTTTACTGCATAAACGTGTGGCTCCCATATCTCGTTTTTTTACGAGAAGCATGGAGCCTAACTCGTGATTAAAGATGCCACCTACCTTACCATTATGATTAGAACCCAATTTTTATTTAAACGTATGCTCGTGCCTAGTTTGATACCGTATCACAGAATGATAAATCACACATTTGGCATAATTTTAACCTCATGGACATAGGTAATTACACATACCTACATAAATATTTATTCATTTGTCAATTCCTTAAAAATCCCACATTGCTTAACATTTCACTTTCATAAACAAAGGATCAAAAGTAGAAAAATGCCAACATCACCATTTATATAATAATATATTATACTCGTATGTAATTCAGATAGTATGTATAGAATAAAAGCTAAATAATAATTATAGATTATAAATCACGTCATTCCTATTCCTTAGTATATGATGGTAGCCTATACAAGAGGGGTCGTTGAGAAGTTTGGCTGTAGACTCCAGGGGATTTTGGATCCGAGGAATTAAATGGATCTTCTTCAGTGGACACCATGGAGTAGCCCTTGGGATACAAGGATGGTTTGCTTTCCAAGTTTGATGGGGAAGACAGACAATCCACTTGTGTTTGGGAAGGGAATTTCCTGACAATGGAAGAAGTCAACAATGGATTCTTCTTCCGGCGAATGATGGGATGCAAATATTTGTCTTCCACTTGTTTCATACTACAGCAACCTACAAAGGAATAATTGCATTGAAATACAAATCAGAATGTAGAAATATTCTATGTCGTTGAAAAATTTAAATGACATTTTGTTTTTACCTCCTGTGAAGATGCTCACTATAATGGCGGCAGCAAACGTGATCATTCCTCCAACGAATGGGTACAAAATATATGAGATCGTGTACAACTTCTCCGGCCATTCACTACATACATTACAGGCGCAATTTTATCATGCGGAAGAAAAAATGATGATTATTCTTTTTATTTTATGCCTTCAAGCTTTTTCCAAACTACCTACTAATGCGGAAGTTTAACTTTTTTTATGTTCTTTTTTTTTTCTTTTTTTTTACTTACATTTCACTTTCAACTACTGTGACATTTGAACGAGCTGTTTGAAGCGTTGCATTAAGATTTTCAGGGCACTCGTCCGCACTGAACGGAAGTGGAATGTGGGATTTATTCAGCATGAAAGAGTTTGTCGTGATCCAAACCATACAGACGAATCCAGCACTCATTCCAACGATAGCACCCTGTTTTTTTTAAAGCAGAGTATTATTTACAAGTGAAAACTTTTCCAAATCCTGATTTGAGCTTTCTATGTGCATCCCATGCCTATCCATATGTAGTAATAGTATACACTTGTGCGTATTTCAATAAGATAATATGTATTACGTTAAGTTAGAATCGTTTTTTAAACTTACAAATCGATTTATAAAAGGCATTAAAAGTCCCATTGCAAAAACTGCTCCCAAAGGGCCACTTAGCGCTCCCATTGCCGTGATTGTTGCGGCTAACATGGATCCCATATTTTCGGCTGCAAATGCTAAACCGATGCTAAGTATTCCAAAACCGCAAGCTACATAAAAAATTCTTACATTTAGAAGACTATTATTAACAGATAAACAAATTGCATTCTGAGAAAATACGAAAAGTGGTATCGAGAAAGTTCATAAAAATGAAAATTCTAGGATTTAATTTCGGTGTTATTTATTAGACTTTCACTTCTAATACCAATAGGTAAGCTAAACGATAGTTATTTTAAACAGAATGAGTTTACCTAAGCCTCTGACGAGATGAGCCTGTCCAACCGGACTCAGCTTTTTAATTGATGGCCGGTGGGACAAAAAGTCTTCGTAAAGTACAGCGGCCAACGAATTGAGACCGCTGGAAAGTGTACTGAAAGAATTGTTTTTAAAAAAATATTACTATTATTATTAGGCATTTGTAATTAAATCTCGAACACATTGCACGTTATTTTACTTCTAGCTAGCCTTTGAGCACGCTTAGTGTCATTTTTAATGGTCATTCGCTCACACTCTGCTCTGTACTTAAATCGGAATAAGTTCTTTAAAAAGCGACTGTGATTATACTGGGGCTGTCTTATGTATGTAAATATATTGTAACGGCGAATTCCAACGCATGTTAGTCATTTACGGTGTACATACCGTAAACAATTGCACAACCTAATCATGAGTTTAGTGTGTGAGTTGCTCCTGCAACTGTTTGTCAACATGTATAACTAGGCAAAAAGAAATAACAATACACATATCTGGTAAAACATGCACACATTAAATTAAACTAATTGATAAACTTGACGAAAACTGACAGATAGAACAGGAAAAAACACGACACGTTTTCCAGGCGACATTACAACCACTTCACTCTGTACAAGGCATATACATACAATAATTATTATTAGATTATTAAACGACAATTCCTCCTTCAAGTTTCGCAATGCAATTGATTAGACTTTAGCAAGTGGCAATCAATAGAAATAGAATGAATCGGAATAATTTTAAAAGCACAAACAGTCACATTTCAGCCGACACAACGTTCCAAGGATTCTAGCCCAGATCTCCGGCGCCCAATTTACGTTAGTACAATTTACCTTTTAATGAAACATGAGAAATGGTTCAGCACTTACATATGTAAGAATGGATATGGACAAAACTTTGATTCTGTTACACAAAGATACCGTGTTATGGCTCCTACGTTAATTAGTATAATATTGCAAAAGGATTATAAAAAGTGTGTAACCTGAGAGATGCACTGAAGACACATGCTGTGAACAAGCCCATCATACCGGGCATTGTAAGCTGCTCGCTAACAAAGTATGGCACAATGGCATCTACGCGGGAGATTTTTCCTGTAGCAATCGGGTCACAACCAGCATAAGTGGCAAAAATAGCCAGTCCTGCTATTAGACAAAAAGTGACGGTGAGAACATTTAATGGCACTGCAAAACAAGTGGCTCTGTAAAAAAAAAAGTAAAAATATTGTAAAACATTGAGTTAATCGCCTTCGAACGACTGTAAAATGCTAATGGCACCAGCAGCTTGCCAAATTTAATAGCTAATTTAAATTAATTTAAAACTACATTCTTCATCAATTCAATATTTAGTTACTCACTTGATTGCTTGCTTGAGAGATGGAAGACTGCAATATCGCTGAACTTGAGGTTGATGGGTCCCAAATAAACAGAAAATGGCAAAGCCTTGTCCCAAGAAAATGTTTAAAGTGTTGTGACGCATAAAGGGGTCAACTGTAAAACTTGATAGAAAAAATAAGTAGTCTTTTAAATACACAATTAATGTAATGAACTTTATAGCAAATATATTACTAACCTAATCTACATGACTATTATGTAAGTAATGTTATTTGGTCTCAAAAATGAAAGTAAAAATGCTTCCATGTTGGTTAAACTGTTTGAACATACTTGAAAAATTCGAGACGTCCATGTTTGCTAGCGATTTCAAATGCCCTTGTAATTCCTCCGGATGATTGAAATCCCTTGATATTTCAATTCAATTCAAATAATCAGCTTCGAAATATTAAAACTTTGATATCTTTATATCGACCAATGGAACTGCTAATAACTACAAAACTTCAAGCACGTACCTTATATAAGATAGCTATCATGCCAAACAGAATCATAAATAGTTGAAAAACGTCTGTCCATACGACTGCTTTTATCCCACCCTTTAAAAATTATGGAGAATTCTTTGTAAGTATATAAAGCAAAATAGTAGAGCATTAGGAAATTTTTAAATTGCCTTAAAATTAAGAGGTAAAAAATGAATTTTGTAATTACAATTGATGTGTAGATTGTAGCACAGACGCCAAGACCAATAACAGATTGCCAAAGCTTGAAGCCCATGAAGGCACTGAGAGCAATGGATGGGGCAAATAAGCATACCTTTGAAAATTAATTATTTATGTTTCATGAAATCATGATAGAGGCGAATAAATTAAATAATGAATCATTTAGATTCCAAAACTTTGAATGGAAAAAATCCGATGGGACAAATAAACATATTTACTTACTCCCATGAACACCGCCATTTGCATTATAAAAATGAAGGATGCAAATTTTCGAACAAATGGGGATTGGAATCTATACTCCAAGTACTATGAAATTAAACACATTTTTATTAAACTTTTCACCATTTTAGTAAAAAAGAAAAAAAAAAAAGAATACCGTAATAGAAACAATATTTTTGTACAAGCTTCTGTGAGTTATACGCATTGAGAAAATAAAAGTTGGGATTTAAAATTAAAGTTACCTCGTACACACTGGTGAGCTGCATTTTATAGAAAACCATCATAAAGAAGTAGATGCTGAAGGGTACAAATGTGACAAATGCTACTGTAGTCATTATTATTTGGGTGCCATAACCGTAAATCTCTGCAGGATAGCCTGAAAATTGGGTGGTATAATGATACTATTTGAATCATGAATAGTCAAAATTGCATCTGTGTTTAGATTTTATATAAGACACCAGACTGTAGCATATACCAAGCATGATACACGCCAGTATTTAGTTCATTACAGATATTTTATATATGAAACTGTACGCTATAGGAATGGTGAATGGTCCATTGAAATTTTATTTCATTACCCAAAATTGTGATGGCAGACAGATATGTGACTAACATGGAACAAGCAATGGGGAAGACGCCCATGCTGTGAACAAAAACCAGGCAAGAAAAACACATGTTAAGAATTTAAGTAAAAACATTATTTGGATTGGAGCTGTTCAAGAAAGAATCCTAGCGATTTTCCATTGACGACATTCTCAAGGAAGAATGTTGAAAAATTCGAGCCGACAGAGATGAAATAAAATTGAGTACCTTCGCCCACCAACGAGGAGATCTTCATTTGTGGCATTCCTTGCACCAATTGCGTAATAAACTCCGATCAAAAGTGAAAACAGCAGCGTAGCACCAACAACACTATAATCCACCCACGTGAATAGATTCATTTTAAAAGAATACGATGTACGAACCGAGACAATACTATTTACTTAAAATGCTAATGAATTTCAGAGAGAAAACTAACAATACTATTTTTGTACACCCTTCACGGAGGGAGTTCGGGGGAACTGAAAGAAAAATTAAAGTGAATCAGTCTACATTACTCTACTCGAGATGTTGAAAGTCAATTAATACGAAACCATATTTCAAGTGTCAATCAAGGGCCATTGATAGAGTGGTTGAGGGCCATTATCAATGAAACCGAAATGGGCAAACAATCTTCTGATTGCCTTTCCTCTCCACACAGCGTTGTATAATGACTAACCTATTGCTCATTTTATCGATAAAATTAGGGAGATGTACCAGTAAGACCATTCTTTAAAATGCTGGATCGTGTATGGAGTACTAATTCCAATCTCAGTAATCAAACATCAACGTTGAAATGATATGATTAAAGTATCTGCAGTCGTGTATGATGGCATTTAATTTGATTGTGTGACAACTGGGAATAAGCACATTAATGCTCATCAGATATTTTTAATTTCTTACGATACTAATCTACTTGGCGTTCTGGCAATGAATGAAATTAATTAACCTTGCACCTACGTAGAGCCACAGCAGAAAAACAGTTAGTTACTACTGAACAGTAAAACCAAACCTTGATACTACACGAGGAACTATTGTGTGACCAGTGTGACTAAATTTTAAGAGTTACCTAGGTATGCTTTAAATGAAACATCACGTTTGACAGCATTAATTAGAATTAAACACATATAATGTGTATATATATACGTTGATCATTTATTATTAATCCATAGAATGTTTTCGGTTATAGACAGTTAATTCTCGATCTACGTTGATAGCGAGAGTGTAGTAGTAATAATTATTTGTACAGCATATATTTAATGTTTTTTTAATTTTTAAATATATTTTTGTCACACATTTCATGCAAAGGAGCAATGATTCAACACGCAGGTAAACTGTTTATACGCTCACAGTAGTCCATTGTCACACAGGTACTACAGGGAATAACAAATGGTTATATTTTCCGATATTTTCGTTTAAGGATGTATACATCCTTGCTAAAACTACGCCATTATTAGAGTACTGGGTAGTACAAGCATGTTTGGTAAAGTAACGTACATTTAAAGTGTTAATTCATACTTAAATGACTCACACTGTCATTGTAATCATTTTTTGAGGAAGCAAACAAAGTTACAACTAGAAGACTCAAGGGTGAAATGCTGACAAACAATAACAATACAGTTACATATATAAGATAAGATGATTTATAAGCACAACAATATATTTATGTATACGTAAACACTTTTCGTAGACAAATGAACATAAATATAAATGCGAATTGAATGTCTCGATTCGAAAAATGAGACCTGTATGCCTTCCACAATTTACCTTCATTTTCCTTCGGGATTAGGCAATTACTAATTTGGGATGCTTTCGAGATACACTGATTCTGAATGTGATACACTTTATTACTTCAAAGGCTACACGATCGTTTTTAACATTTTAAGTACGTGGGCTGTCTCGTGTAGGTGTTTGAAGTGTTTATTTTTCTGTTCCATGATTTATCGTGTTTTTTCCTGTGCTTCTCTTTCAGCCAAGTCAATATTAGCGAGATTTTTGGCCGCTGTTGTTCCTTGCAAAATAGCCATTCCCCATTTGGCCAATGCAATAGGGAACGTTATCACTGCCAGGAATCTCCACAAATCTATAAAAAAAACAGCAAAACGAAGCATGCCATCATAAAAAAAGAAATTCTCATTTTGGCAAAATAAATAATGCAATTTCATATCATTTCTTTGAAAAACTAAAATAAAATGGTTCATAACAATCTAATAGCGAACTTACATGAGTCATAGAAGTTGATGAGATACAGCGATATATAGAAGAGCTCATTTCCGCCACACATGGTAAACAGAACAGGCTTAGAAGTGTAGTATAAACGCAAGAGATATGGATCTTCCGTCGTCATGCTTTTGTGACTCGACTTCCCATGGAGCAGGGAACTAGAACAATTTAGTACATCGAAATAATTTTATCCTGTGACGTCACTGGAATCTCAATGGATGGACACGGTCATTAAATTGTATTAAGTTTAAAGATTATTAAGAAATCCCCTGTTATTGATGACAATAAAACGCAGTTTCTTACGTATGAAGGTGAATCCAGTGCATGGAGATATCGACGGCCAAACTCATCTGAAAGAAAAATGCGTATGACGGATAGAATACGGCCAGCATAAGCATGAGGCATACCGTTCCACATCGATCTGTCAGCTGATCGAGCATAGCACCGAATTTCGTACCTATCAACATCAAATAAAAAAATAAAATTTAGAGTAGGATCTTTTCAAAAATACAATACTTATATAACAAAAATTTTGTAATCGTCCAATGGCTTCCAGCCAAACTTACTCTGATTAAAAAGTCGAGCAGCATGTCCATCGACGGCATCTAAAAGAGCGCTAATAAGATAACACCAGATAGCGGCGCAAGGGTAGCTTTGCATCAACATGCAGGACAAAACTGCTAGGATGATTCTTGCATAACCTGAAAATGATTTTAAAAATTTAGGTTAACAGATACTATACTGAGGGCAGCATTATCACCAAACCATTAGCCATATTATCGCATCCGTAAACCACAGGAACATTCAAAATGCTATACAAATGAGTTTTAGTACTGTACTAGTCACACTAAATACTACCATACAAATTATCCTCCTAATTGTCGAATCTCCGGGGGGAAAAATCCCGTCAAAATAATTAATTAAAATCACCATAGATTAGCTCATTGTAAGTTTTAAGGTAAGGTACACAGGCAATTCTGTCAAATAAAGTAATACAAGTCAAAAATAATAAAGCAAATAAAAAGTAATGACTAGAGTGAGTAGTAGGTGTAGGTCTTCGAAATGCTGTCAATCCCTGGAAATCAGAGTGAATTCGCTGTGCGGATTCTGACTTCCAACTAAAATTAGGTGCCTACATTTACATAAGTACACTAGATAAATCAAAATAGCCGCAACTCTAGCCAATTAACATTATATTATATACTTACTATGACATAGGTATTACGTAAATACATACAAAATATAAATGCTACGTTTACACACGCAGCACCTAACCCTGACACTGACTGTCATCTTTAGGGAGCACAATTTAAACAATTCCCAGCCCCACGTTCCACCTGTGCCTTGGAAAAAGACAAGACAAGAGCCACAATAATTACTCCCTAGCTCCCTACTATCCTCTGGTTCCCCTTTAAATTTTAAAAATGAACACTCCGATCAATTAATTAAAAAACTACACTACAAAGAACAGACAATATAAAGACACAACTTACCAATGAGGTTTGGAATGAAAAGAAATACATTTTCACCCATAGCGACTCCTTAAGATTTGCACAACTGATGAATTACAATTACAGGAATGAAAAAATAATGATGTATTTTTGTACTTGATTTTTTGAAATGGTGAAATTGAATGCTGCGAGAGGAAAGTAAAGTGCAACAGAAGAGACCAGAGTAGTGCCAGTATCGTGGTAGAGGAATGACAGAATTCACAATTCACAGTTTTAGGAGTTTTAAGGAACAAATGATAGAAACACAACAAGGGTTGTAGCAGAGCATAGCGAACAAAATCGATTTTTTTTTCCAAAGCAAGTGTATCCCGCGCCAAGGTCTCTAATTCGCATGCTCTTCCCCTCGGCTTCACCTCCTACGCAGCATATCATGGGCTCTCCAACAAACTCCAAAACTCCAACAAATCAACATCCTTTTGTATGAAATCACTTCAGCCACCTTGGCTACTTGGCTACGAGGCCCTCGTCACTCGTCATACCGACACCGACACCTACCTACCACGAATATTCTCATAAATGGATTTAAAATTAACACTTTAGGAACCTACTTAACGTAATACAGAATACAGTCAGTATTACCAAGAAGCTCCACTTCCAAACTTTCCCAGCCCACGAATGACATCATCCTTTAACCAAATAATTATTGACTGAGCTAAAACTAAAGTGAGAGCTCTACACACCGCACACCGCAGCAAAGTAAACAAATGCCTGTATCGGGGAAGTAAAATTATGTAAACGCACCAGCTAATATGAAAGGTAGACAAAGTATGGAGCGTATATTTGGCATTTGTATATTTTTCGAACGTCTAAACAAACAGTGGGGCAACGTTGCCTGTCGGATCAGAAATCGGAACGAACTCAACTCGCAAATATGACAGTGTCAATGGACGATAAATTTACGTAAGGCAGACTGTAGTATAGTCATCAAATCCGATTTCCGGACACAAAAGTTGCAATCCCAGCAACGGTATTCAATTATAATTTGAGAATGACGCAAGTAAGTGAGTATATATGAGACCAATTTTAAATACGGAGGATATGAATGTGAGATTGAATGCAATTATATGGTTGTTGTATGTAAATACACTCTACCAATGGAACCTCTCTGAAACGTATCCGGCTAGAAAGTGAATCCTATTCTAATAATAATCGGAAACGAATCTTCACTTCACAGTGTGCGTTCAACTGCACTAGGATGGGGTGATGCTTTACAGATGGGGTCCATGTTATTAATTCGTTATAAAATAATGAAGTTACAGACTAGGTAATAGAATGGGATTCATTTTTTCTTTTTCGCAAGGATGGGGTTGGGATTAACGGGTTTCAAATGATTTTTGGTAGAGTGTAAACCTAATATACTTAAGTACTTACCATTTATGATTGTATTTTTGTAAGTCAGTACAATACTACTCCCGTAAGGTTTATTACGGCAATACGTAAATTAATAACATTTTCAAGGCTATCGATTTTAATTAGGTTAGGTATGTTACCTTTTATTGCATTGTTGTATAGTGTCATTGACATTAGCAATGATTTTAATTATTTGTATTAGTTAAGTAAACTCTATAGGTCTATTCCATATTTACTTGACGTGTTCAAAATAAGGATTTTAGAAGCTGTCAAAGTATGTTAATCATGAATTCATCAATTTATTTCATGACACATGGGTATACTGCGATGGAATATTTGAGGAATGAGAACTTCTTCTATCGCTATCTCTAGTCTAATAATAATTGCCATTCTTTCTTTCTGCAAATTGCAAATACTGTGGCGAATTACAAACTTTGCAAAGCTTCCTCATTCATACGTCACCACACTGTCACAAAAAAGTGCCGAATGAGCGGGAAAGGTGTTCTAGTAATGTTTAATAAAATTGAGGAATGCAGATGCGTAGCTGAGGGGGGGAGCTCTGGGGCAGTAGAACCCCCCTCCCCCTCCTCCCTGAAGTTATTAGAAACGTAATTATTAGATAGAATGGGCCTTTAATGTTCAAAAAAGCTTTTTAAGACCCTACCACCCTTCCAAAATCGAAACTACGATCCTGGGGGGATGACAGCATATTCGATTCGTAGGATCCTTGGTTAAAATGAAGGTGCTGATTTAGCTGTATTAGTGGAAATATGAATTCGAATAACAGTAAACGGCCCCTTGCGTACTAAGCTTACGACCCACTGTAACCTAGAAATTTTGTAAAATTGGAAAAGTAAATTATTAAAACATCATGAATGAAATTCAAGAAAATTTCATTTTAGTAAATTCCAGCCTATTAAGTACTTGTTTTTTTTCTTCCAAAAAGTTTAACGCCAAACTTGCGTTTATGAACATTAACTTAATTACTACATTAATAAGTTTTATACCTGCACAGATTGAACATCAAAATATTTAAACAAAAAATCGTGGAGTTTAGAACAAGATCAGAATATATAATTTTAAACTTATCCATCAGGAAAGTTGATAAATAAGTTAATTATAGTTGAAATAATTCATGTGCCCGGAAATTGCAAGAAATTGTGCAATGGTAATGGAAAAATGATTCCAAAAATTCAAAAATATATGACTCCTTTCCTTGGTAACACTAAGACTTCGCTTAGACATCAGAAGATTACCTTACGAGTACGATATATGATGCGCTATGAAATCAATGAAATTTATGTATGTACTAGTACATAGGTACTTTCGTCTGTATGAAAAAAGTGTAAATTACTACATTTATTTTATCATATATCATACTTGAATTAGAATAATACGACACATATAATTTTCAGTACAAGGTAGATAAAGTTAAAACAACGAGATGAATAAAACACGAGACATTTAAACAATAAGTTAGATAAGATGTCATAAAAATTTCAAAGCGTAGGAAATACTACCGGCTATTCATTCCGGAAAAAAGTATACTAAATACTAGGAAGTTCTTAACTTAGTTCCGTTACTTATTCTTAATTTCCTTTTTTTGATTTTCAAACACTTATGCCATGTAAGTATGACACAGTTGCTGTAAATATACCTACACTATATTTTTATATTCACTCAGCTGACTAAGACTATCAAAAATTTCGGAATTCCTATTTTCTTTTTCAGGTAATAACAATTTAGAATTAAAATGCACCGCAATTAATAATTTAAAACAAAACGCAGTACATTAAAAACAATTCAACATTGTTTATACAAAATACTTTACTTCCCTACTTAAAGTTTCATTTTTACAACTAGCGTGATCCAAAAATGCATTATGATCACGTGTTCGAAGTAATCGATCAAATCATAGCTGCTAACAACTATCTACCTAGTACGCTCTCCCTTTGTGGTTTGATAATACAAAATGGATTAAAAATAATAGATAAAATTAATAATAGTAATATAATTAATGAACTTTTAAACACCGAAATTGATATCAAACTATTATTTACGAAGTCATAAGCCGAGGCGCAATATTCATCGACATCAGTTCTTGGAACAGAAGTTTAGCCGCATATGGGAGACGAATTTGAGATATCTGAAAAAATCGATTTAAAATTCATTAGAACTCAATTCGATCGAGATTAGACACCGGGTCACTGAGTCAGACTTTAGTGTATCAGAATCACAGTCAATACTTTGTTTTGAAATAATCGTGTACATAGAATCAATATGATGTCAATCTCAGCAGTACTATACTAAAATCATAATGTCATACACAGCTAAGGTAATAATTATCATCATGGATCGACTAAGGCACAGTGAAGCCTAGCTTCAACGTCAATTCTAGAAAAATAAATCCTATATTACAATGAAAGTTTAAAAAATATGTACCTGAGTCTTATTTTTACAACCTCGGCATTCATAAGTCTTGTTTCTTAAGTTGGCAACGGAAATCAAGCCACACAAATCACAAATATGAACGCGGTAAGGATCAGAGACCTAGAAGTTAGAGAATGATATTAATACAGTACTATGTGATACGTGTCATAATCTTAACCGAAAAGTGAGCAGAAATCTATGTAAGAAAATATGGTAGGTATTTACCTCAAACAGACGCTCTCGTAAGAACTGAGCTGCTCCATGAGATATTTGACAATCCCGTTCCATCTCACCGAAACGTAATCCTCCGTCCCTGTAATAATTATTACCTTATTATACACTCCTCTTTTTTACTCTGCACATTTACCATTACTAACAAAAGTCAGAAAAGCCAAACATGAGTATCGTTTTAAAAATCAGATATCGATTTCAGAAATATAAAGTTAAAATCATTTGTTCATACACAGCTAAGGTATAAATTATCATCATAAATCGAAAACGTGTATTCCTATATGTGAAATCTAGACTTTACAATTAAGTTATACTACTACTACTACTAATATTACAATTAAGTTATAAACAATAAACAAAGTTCAAACAATGATGAAGAAAATTATTTACCTAGCCCTTCCTTCCATAGGTTGACGGACAAGGATCTGAACGGGACCTCTTGCTCTGGAGTGGATCTTGTCGTCCACCATGTGCTTAAGTCTTTGATAATATGTGGGCCCAATAAAAATGTGGGCATTGATTTTCCTCCCCGTGTGTCCGTTGTACATAATCTCATTCCCTCGAAGATGATAACCATATGCTTCGAGAAGATTTGAAATTTTCTGTACGTTCACAGAGTCATTGAAAGGTGTTGCATCACCGATTTCACCTTTATTAGCAGAAACTTTGCCTTGTAGGCATTCGATCAAGTGACCGATTGTCATCCGAGAAGGAATAGCATGAGGATTAATAATAATATCGGGAGTTAAGCCTTCGGCAGTAAAGGGCATATCCTAGAATCAAACAAGACAACGAAACTACATTAGCCGCATACTGCTATGTACATACAAAGCTGCCCGCTATTTCTTCATTGATTATATGGGTACAATTCTGAAATCTATAATATTATAGTAAAAGTCTACGAAATATTACCTCTTGCCGGTATTGAATTCCACAAGTACCCTTTTGACCATGCCGAGAAGCAAATTTATCACCAATTTGAGGAATACGAACAGATCGAACTCGAATCTTCGCAAACTTGTACCCATCCGCGTTCAAAGTAATCATCACTTGATCGACAATTCCAGTTTCGGAATTTCTTAAGAATGTTGATGCATCCCTTTTAACAAATCGTCGACTAGATTCTGAAAATTCGTCTTCGGTTTCTGGTAATGTTATTGTTTTGCCTAACAAATACAATGCACACACCGATTAGTTACAGTTCAAGAAAAGCATTATCTGCAGAACTCTTGCAACCAAATTGGAATTGTAAATGCAGTACCTATGATGACGTCATCCCCAGACACACGAACACCAGGAGCAATAATACCATCTTGGTCTAACTTGTCATAAATGGCATTTCGCATACCCTGGCACTTGTCCCTCGTAGGTTTCTCAAATTGCTCTTCCTAAAAAATCAAAAATTTAATCGCACCATAAGCTAAATAAAAAATACATAAAGTCATAATAAATTAGATAGCTAAAAGTCTCATGATAATGTACCTGATCACCAATTCGCTTTGACTCCTGATCCTTGTAAGACCGGAAGAACACAGATCTAAAGAAACCCCGATCAACGGCGGATGCATTTAAAATAACAGAATCTTCTTGGTTATATCCTGTATAGCAAGCAATGGCTACAATACTGTTAATTCCAGCAGGAAGCTCTCGAAACCGTAAATACTCCATAGATCGAGTAGTAACCAGCGGTTTTTGAGGGTAATACAACACATGAGCCAGAGTGTCCATTCTGACGTGATAATTGGTAATGTAAACACCCATGGCTTGTTTTCCCATAGCGCTCTGAAAAACGATTCATTAGAACACAATAGTTAAAAACTTAGAGTAACGATTAAACACTCATCTATTGGTGTTCCAGGCAACACCTAAACAAACCGTACAGAAAAATTAAGAGCGCACGATAAATCATTGTAAAATAAAATAAACGGAGGGTCCTTACTTGATAAGTGTTACGTGGAGACTGGTTATGATCAGGGAAAGGAATGATTGAGGCACAGACGCCCAAAATCATAGCTGGATGAATTTCACAATGAGAGTAAGTGGTACAATAGGCAAATCTTTGATCTTGTGTAAGATCATCAGGAGACATAGCAATCATTACAGTTTCCTCTTCCATTGTGTCAATGTATTCAACCACGCCACGAGCCACCAAATCTTGCCATCTGTTCAAAGCATTTACAAATTCATATTAAGTTAATGACCGAAGAAAAATGAGAATGTGTACGAAAAATAGATTTTTGCAACACGAATGTGTCAGCTTTTAATATTCGTATACCCGTAGTTATTATATTCTCGCTCCTTCAGTGTATCAATGTGTTTTTTCCTCAAAAGGAGTTTTCCGTTCTCTACAATTAATAGCGGCCTACAGATCCTACCCGCATCGGTATAAATACGAATTTCTCGATCTCGGATATCTCGCACCATTGATACTTCAGATACAATAATATCCATCTGACGTCTCAATTTTCTTAACGTTGACATCAACTGTTCTGGATCCCGATGTATCCCAACCCAACAACCATTAACAAATATTTTGGTTGCACTGTGGACAATGAAAAACATTTAATTACACATCTCTTCGCAACATAAAATAATAAAATATTAAATCGGTGATATAATATATTATTTACTCCGCAATTGCAGATGGAGCAATTTCTTCAAGATTTTCCATGGACCACTCTTCCAAGAACTCGAGGATAGGACTGGGTTGAGAACCGACAGAAATGTAAGCCATAAGGGCTAAATTTTTGACCAGGCCTACGGCTGCACCTTCCGGTGTTTCAGCAGGACAAATCATCCCTATAATCACAATAGCATTGCATTAAAAATAAACTTTGCTGCTCAATAAAATAAATATAACAAATTAAGATAAGAACTTAGATAATTACCCCAAAGAGTATTATGAAGCTGACGCGGTTTTGCTAGTTTTCCATCACGTCCGATGGGACTGTTAACACGACGTAAATGAGACAACGTAGATGCGAATGTCAACCGATTCAATACCTGTGGACAAAATAAAGTTACCAGAATATATTCTAGCCAAATCTGAAAAGAAAATGGCAGGTTAGTAGTTGCTAGCAATATCAAGCAAGCTAATACATACCTGAGACACTCCGGCTCTAACTTGATGAGCTTTCTTTTGATCTCCCCAATTACCAGTGGCCAAAGAATATTTTAGTCCATCAGTAATAATTCTTGTTTTGATAGCCAACTCCAGATTAAAATCCTTCCCTCTGTCAATAAACTTTTGGGCATACATTCGAACTTCTTTCAGTAGATTTTTAAATAGCCCTCTGAACAAGAAGGCCAATAATGGACCAGCAAGATCTAAGCGCTTATTGCCGTAGTGATCCCGATCATCTAATTCCCGTCTACCCAGGGCAGCTAACAGGAGACGATGAACCATGTATCCTAAAAAGTATGCTTTCTTGGTTTCACAGAAATCTGAAACGCCCACATGAGGTAACATTTCTTTCTGTAGGATTTCTTTGGCATACTTTATACGCTTTTCTTTTGTCACACCAGGTTTTGCTCCTCTTGCTCCTGTAAGTGTTATTTAGTTCATACACATTTAGAAAGAATTTGTAATTAGTATACCTTCAACATTTAGATTATATAACGTTACAGCAATTACAAAATAATAGTGCGAGTACTGTACAAGTTCACAAATTTGTTTCGAATTCGTACCGATAAAATTTAAGGCAACATTTTGTTCTTGAACAACGAAAGCTTCATCTAAGGAAGGTTTTACCATTTCCATCATCTCAGGGTCATCGAAGTCGTAAATAATGTGTTCGAGAATATCACGATCTGCGACGAATCCCAATGCTCGGAATACGATCATAATGGGGATTTCTTGCTTTATGTAGGGTATAATGGCAATAATACGTTGACCAATGGATGACTTTTTTAAAGACTGACCACCTCTTGACAACATATTAACCCATAATGTACTAGTAGGACGGGACGAATGCTCCAGACATGAACGAATTTCAGCTTTATATGCATATTTGGAATCTTTCATACTGAATACATACACAGTATTCGTTGCCATTTTTTCTTGAGCAATCAAAACCTAAGGAATGGACAGTCAAAATTGTAACCAATCAATACATTCGCACCCAATTACGATAATTTTAATTTACCTTAGCTAGTTAGTTACCTTTTCGGAGCCGTTTACGACGAAATACCCACCAGGATCAAGTGGGCATTCATTTAATTCTGTTAAATCTCGATCGGTCAGACCACTTAAAATACAGTAAGTAGACCTTAGCATAATTGGAATTTTCCCGATAAATGTCTTCTGATGTTGCGTCTTGACAGGTTCATCTTTTACAACTGTTTTGGTAATATCAACATAGAGAGGAGCAGAGTAGGTTAGATTTCTTAGTCGAGCTTCGTTGGGCATCATAGCAGACGGCGCACCATCTTTTTCCCAATGTGTAGGTTTAGATAAATAAATTTGCTCGAATTTCAACAGGTATCGAGTCTACACATAGAAAAGTAAATTATATTATATAAAATATCCGATTCGACGTATCACTGATTTTAGTTAAATTTTTGCAAGAACACAAAGGACAAAAACTTACTGGATTTTCTATTTCTCCAGAAGTATGTTGTGCTTCAGCTTGCAAATCAATTTGAGGCGAATCTTCGACGATCCTCTGTACTGACATCTGAATAAACTCATCGAATGAATCCAACTGCTGTCGTACCAAACCCTTTTCATCGAAATAAGCGTTGATGACAATCCAACAGGCCTCCTGCCACAACTCAGCAGAAGTCCCCTCATCATCACCATCTGAAATACAATTAATTGAAATTAAATGAGTGTTTCCAATACTTACTGCACACACAGTAAAGCTTTAAAAACCCCTGTTGCACTGTCTCTAAAGTTCCACTTACAACATACTACAATACGACTGGAAGAATATACATACAAACAAATATTAACAAAAACTAATAAATTAACAATCAACAATCACAATTCCTTTCCGCAAAATTAGTAATCCTATGTTGTATGTCATATGCAGTGGCTACACATTTGAATTACTTTAATTTCCTCAATCCTGGACTAGCGTTATGTTGTATGTACAATTGCCTAATACATCATGTCAATCAGTAATACCTACTTATAATGATTACGATTTACGATTAGTGACAATCAAGTCGGGTAATAATTCAATATTATTGCAATGAAATTTAAATTTATTCCAAATGATATTCATGGAATCTCATCAATAAAATATGTAAACAAATAAGATGAGCAGCCCGTTCTTCTAGCCCAGCTGACATTAATTTGGAAGTCACAATAGCAAACGTTTCAAATAATTTTAAACAACATTTCACAACTTTAGTTGCATTGTAATTCTAATTCATCACATCGCAACCTGGACAGTGCACTCAAAACACTGGGCAGTATTTACATTTATTGTCAGAGCAACACCTTACTGAACTGACTGAGAAAGGGTCACAACATACAAAATACAACATACTTTTTGACTTCCTTTCTGTCGTTTGTCGTTGGTCTATCAGAGATTTATTCTTTATTTTTCCCGAGTTGAATTCGGTATGAAAGAGATGCTTACAAAAAAATGCAAATTTTAAAAAAAATAATGAAACTACAAAAGAAAGGGGTTAGAGCGTCAGTCTTACCTTCTTCCTGCTCGTACATCACGTTAAATTTTGTACTCTCCTATATTCTAGGTTAAAAATTGGATATTAATTGTTGTTAAATTCCACAAGTTGTTAAAAAGACAGGAGCTAGGATATTTCTACGTCCGGCTTCGACGACGATGGAGCGAGCTCTTATTAATCGTAAACCACATGAGAGAGAGAAGATGGTCGTTTCATCCCCGGCGCCAAGTGGCAAAAGATCCGGTGAGCGCAAAAGTCCAATGCTATCAAGTGCTGGAGGTGCAATGTAAGCCACAAACACAAAAGTCAAAAAACACTGAATATCTTCTCATTTAAGCATTTAACTTTCCATCCTCCAGTTCACAATTATTTCAAGCGTTCAATTTTTCAATTAGAAATGCAAAATAAGCTACAATCTCGTCAAGTAATGTAATTTATGAAAGCAGATACGCGCCTTTGCTTCCAAGCCCCTTGCAACTCTGCACTGCACTCATATGCGTCTTCGAAACGTACTGGAAAGTTACAACTTGAGATGTTCATACGATAGAGCCCCGGTAGATGTCCGTTTATTCTTTAACACATTTCTACGACCAAAAACTTGTAACTCAACTCAATTAAAAAGATTGTAATTAAAGTAACCAGAAAGCAGAAAATGCTAAAAAAAAGCATAGTAACCAATAATACCCTCTGGTTTTAAGGTTTTTTAAGCCTATGACACTCTTAAAACCGAAATATCACAAAATTGAAATTTCAAAAAGCAGAATGACGAGATGAGTGAAAAAGCGGAATAGAGGAGAGTAGGGTTTCGAATTCTCGAAAAGCAGATAATTTAAAAAACACGCTTTGCCACATCTTTGTAAAATTATAATCTTAAAAATGAAAAAAAATCTTGTCCTGTTTATTTACTCGTAAAAGTCTTTGAACGTTTTTTTATAACCACTTATTAAAGTATAGGTAGATGGGTACTAAAGAATCACTATCATGCATGTACAACTACTATTGTTACTATTATTAATTATTATTAGTTATTAGATATGCTAGGAAATCACTTTTCATTTAGCTAGCAAAATTGATCGTTAAATCCCGTAAACGGCTTATTTTGTTACCAGAAAAACACAATAAAAGACACTGCGCCCACATGAAGTATTTAAAGCAGAACTGAGCCATTAGAGTCATAAAGATCACAAATAAATAGCAGACTTTAGCCTAAAAATTAGAGCAGAAAAAGCAGAAACTAGCAGAGGTAATTTGGTCAGAAAGAAAAAGAAAAGCAGAATTTAGAGGAAAAAATCAGAATGCCGGTTACCGTACATATCATAATTAACACTCTTTGGACCTTGATTTCACTTACGACTTTAACAATAGTTATTGTTAGCAGTAGCAATTATTGTTGAGTTAAGTTATCAATAGTTAGTATGGGAAATCCGCGCTATTTGTGATTTTTAACAGAGTAATGGCGTGCGCGATTTCATAGGCTTAACTTAACAACTGTTAAAAAAGTTAACAATAGTTAAAGTCGCAAATGAAGTCAAGGTCATATTGTTCGTCATCCATAAATTTGTATGGTGAGTTTGTTTACCTAGTTGGTTTTTTAAAGTCATAATATGCAATAGTATATAAAAGCGATAGTCGATGCAATTAATAACAATGTTCGGTAATTTACTGCATTTTTACTTTGTTAAATGTCATAGGCTACATCAGATCAATGGCATGTATACATATGTATGTATTATGGAACAACGATACTTACAAACTTGCAGCGTATTTAAGCGGGGTTCTAGAATTTAATTACAATTTTGTAAATGATTTGCTTTGAACTTTCTTAAAGTGTAATGATTACTGCTATACTACCTCGATCGTTTCGGTATCATGCTAAGCCGCTTAATTAGAAGGAAATAATGATTAAAACCACTTGCGCCAAAGTGATTAAAGCGTTCAAAGTTCAAGCAAAGTATTTAATTATTGCAATAAAGATAAGCCTATATTGAGCATCTTGACAGATTTATTTCATTTTTTGTATCAACTGTTTCGCTTTTAGAAGAGGCATCAAGGGGGAGAAGTCGGAAAAAGCTATTAAATCCTCTTCAACATCCCAAGCTGTCAAAAAGTTGACACAAAAAGGAAGCAATAAGAGATTGGAAACATCTCGAGCGGGTAAAGGTTCTTCAAGGTCTGTCAACTACTTGTCGTCCACCACGGCTTCCAGGGCTAAAGCCGCTTCCACGACCCACATTCACAAGCCAACTACCTCTGCCAGCGTGAACAAACTTCTAACCAGTGCTGTTGTAAAATCTGACTATAAACTTAACCAAAGTAAGTAATTCTAAAATATACTCACATAATTTAGCTACAAGCAACTTTGTAGTTTTTTAAATATCTATAGTACTGCACTACTGCACACGTAAATGATGAATTTGGTCATTACATATTCTGTGATGTATTTAAAGGTCGTCCAAAGTCCGCAAGTGCTAATAACGATATTTTGGATCCCGACCGATCATCCTCGCTTATCAACCGACGATTCAAAGGTAAATCTCGCTCTCAAGCCACATTATTAAAGTCAGCTACTGGTAGTCTTAGTGGACGTAAGATGCAGTCAAAATTACACCAACGAGAGCGGATGAGCTCTCAAACTCTCAATGGCAACGAGAACAGAAATGTTATAGATATGGACCAAAGCAGTCAGCAGGCCAAGGTTATGATCGGTCTTACGGCAGGTTCGGACACGGACTCATCCCAGCCAAACCGTGGGTCTTCTACACGGTCTAGTGGCGAACGGAAGAATGGGATTCTCCACGTGACAATGAATAGAACATCGGAATTACGTGCGGCTTTACATCGACCTCTTATTTCGAAAAGGGCTGGAACAGCAAAATCCGAAACAAGTAAATCCGGTCCTGGAAAGAAGACCTTCCGTCTTTCCCGTGAGGGTAAATTGAAGAAACGTGGAAGGAAACGACTGTCTACATCTGCACCGAAAGCTCCGTCGGACAGTTCCTCACTGGGCTCTGGCTCTACCAAGACTTAGATCCAGAGTGCCAACGAACAGTATTTGTCAGGCTTAAGAATTAAATCTGATGCGAAATATTTCCTGATTTTACATTATTTTGGACGTGGAAACGTGGAACAACCTAAATTTTTATCAAGACCAGACAGTTCACTGACTGAATGGATCTTCCTTTTCCAAATCAATTGCCTTTCAATTAAATATTCTCGTAATAATATGATCGGGTTTCGAGATTTAGAATAAAAAATTCTAGTGCACTTAAACCTCAACCTCGCCAACAGCGCGCAGCGATACGGAAAGTTGAAAATTAATTCTGACTTTGCCTTTCGTGGGCATTTAGGAGGCAGAGCTTTGTTCGTATAGGATATGAATCATTCATCCATATTGCTATGCATGCACTTTTACATACATACGTAAGTAAATAAGTAGAGGAAAAATAAACCTATATAGTAATGTGTGCCTACTTTTTGAATCTACGAAAAAATAGCTCAAGTAATGGAAACGGAGTTGGTTGAGGCTAAAAAGTTCTTCCCGTTTAAGAAGAAACATGGAATGGAATGCAATACAAGAACTTTTCTCATTTCACAAAACGGGAGATTTCCAAAGTAGAAAAATATGTCTATGCGTTTTTTTTTCAAGGACGATCGGGGACTTAACGACTCAGCAATAATAATTAATTCATTCATTTATGTCAGTGTATCTCTCGGGTGTGCTCAGGCTGTAATTCAAATCAAAATTTTATTATTTTTCTTGTAACTTGAGGAAACAATGCAATGGGAATCAACCTTGCTTGCGTTTGGAGGTCATCAAATCAATGAAAATGAAATTCCAAAACTACATATTTATACGAATAGGTATATTTTTCGCTCCTAGCACTTACTGTAAAGTCAAGGCCTTCTAAAAAATTGGGGATAGTCAGGACGGAACAGTATCAGCATGCGTACCGTCAAAATGAAAAAACAAAGTTATCGTTTTTTTTTTGTGTTGAGCTACAGCTAGACTATGCAATGAGAAGAAAGGCTCTCGTTGTATGAAACAATACTAAGGGACAAAGTTGCTTCCGTCGCTTCCAAAAGATTGGCGAATATATCTCACTCTTGCCTCTCTCCCAGTGTCACAGTACTCCATCCTCCTGCCAACACCCTAAGCCCCAAAAACAAGGATTACACATAAAAATGATTTTTCTTTTTCTTCCTTTTTCCTTAACTACAACGCATACATGGATGATGGCATGGTACTGAAGTTTTAGTACTTCAGTCATACTTCATTTTCTGCCTCATAAAAATCGCTGAGCTCATGAGCACCATTCAGTTTGGTCACCAGAATAGCTTCATGCAAAACACCTCGACCTCGGTGGGTAGCTCTCCATACACACACGGTTACGTGCCCTCCGACTATGACTCGTGACAATGACTCAGATCGTCATATGTTTCTGTGCTGAGCAAATAATTATATAATAGTACGTACAGCTGTACTTATGTATCCATGAATGAGCAAGGGTCGTGTAAACGTTTCGATTTTCGTTCACATTTCTGAATTCAGAATTTAAGAACCATGAAAATCACAGAAAATAAGGAGGATTATTCTACCGACGCCCACGATGACTGAACTTGCAAAACGTAAACGGAGTGTAAACTAGGGTCTGCTTGACGCGTATGTATATTTGAACCTTTTTGTTTGGGTTCCAAGTGTTGTTTTTCATTGCCCGTACTTATGATCTGGAACTCCCAGCACGGATATATGCCATGTCATGCATCCGCTATCCGCACTGGAAGGAATTCGCAGATTCCCTCGAATCTATGAAATCTAGTCAAAGTCATGTAAATAATAAATGGACAATTTCGGAGAACCCTTATGTTGGCTGATTTTGTATTGTATTATGGCATTTCTCTAGATGCTTGAGTTTTGAGAAAATCTGTTTTCTAAACAGTGTATAAATGTATATTTTAAAACACAAAATTGCACTGTAACTGTGCAACCCCGCACAGTGAAACCACAGACTTGCTGAATGCAGAGTGCAGAGTCGACAGATACACTTTCCTTTTGTATGAATCCCACGCAATGTGAGATGACAGATAATTTCTACCATAAACTGCATGTTTATTTGATTATCAAAACAACGTCGAGGCTCGTATGTGAATGTGGAATGAGAATACATATATAGACATATGACTTCAATCCAAAACGTCTGTTTTTTTTAATATACACACTTGGGAGCTTACAGCTTGTCTGAGCTTAGTACATATATTATACAACAAGTTTCTTCCGCAAAGATAAATGTAAATCCATGACGCCCACAACAGTCATTTTTGATTAATGTGAAATGCATGTTGTATGTGCCTATGCCTATATGACACACGCCAAATCTGCTTGTCATCGTACGGGGCAAGAAAATCATATTACACTGGCGAAAAAATATTGACCTATTTTGTCAACTGTACAAATGTAATTCATGCAATTTATAAAGTTTCGGAAGAAAAACGATTTTAGGAAAGACAGGGCGAACTGTGTGAAGTAGGGACCGAAATTTAATTTTGAAATCGGATGGTTGTTCCGAGTTCCGGTGCTGCTGCTACTGCTACTACTACTCAGATTATGGTAGCAAATAAATGTAAAATTCAAAGGTAAAAAAAATTCGTTTTTGTAAACATGAAGGATTCTAGTCCATACTCTACTTTTATATTCGATTTTATATCTCATTTGTATGCATACGGGATTTGCGATCACATTTAAAAATAGCTTTTAAATTTCATAATGAGAGGATTCTTGTACTCTTACTCACTCATAAGGGGAAAAAAGCATTCGGTCAAGTCAAGTCAAGTCATACAGTCTGTATGTATATACAAGTGGATATACAGATTATATATATATAGTACTTTGCAGTGAGATATGTACCTCCTTACATTAGTTTTAACGTTTTCTTGGGGCATTCCTTCTTTTTATATTATAGGTAGGTACGTGTGTTTTTTTATCTCCTCCGTAGCTCCGTATGTTCACACACATGACAGTGCAGTGTCGTAGGTAGTGTTTATACGAGAGCGAGTGCGAAGGACTGTCATAGTGGGAGCGAAGCCGTGTGTGGAGAGTGAATTTTTCCGTGTAAAAACTATTGAGTCGTTCAGACGTTGAGTCAGTTCAGTCGGTCTTACGCACTAAGCTAGATCACTCTCTGCTAGAGTTGGTCGACACCAGTCAACTCCATGTGCTCGTGCCAGTTTCATCAGTCTTGACTCCCAGGTCTATCAGTACACAAGTCTAAGCATTAGATCCTGTAACACTCTATTGTTCTTTTCTTCTTCGAATTAAAAGGAAGGCAAAGAAATAACATCTAAAAACACTGTGTTTTCAAAATACGACAAAGTGTCATTATTCCCAAGTTGTACACATGGGCAATAATTAAGTTACAAAAAAGTTACATTACATACATTAACGTGATACAGTTAATTTGTCTCTGTGCCGTTTAAAGATTGACAAAAAAAAAATAACGCTGAATTCCTACTAAGGTTTTTTCGCTTTGAACGATTTCAATAAGAAATTTCGGTCGTTGACACAATTTGGCTCTATTTGCACTAGTTGAAAGGTAAGACACTTTTAAACAATATATATATTTTGAATAATTTAAGAATCTTCTCCTTCCACCTTCATTGACATTGCTATTGCTATTCGGTCTAGTTTTGCTTCAGCAATAATTGTAAATGTAAGTACATAATTATAATAGTCACACACTTTTGAGCGTACATAAGGCCAAACGGGCATCTTCTGTGCACGCATTTACTTACGTTTGTATCAGTGTGTACAACTGACGACGAGAGAAAGTTTCAACGTGTCTATTGACATATTATTACTTTATGCATTTATTGTTCTTCTGTGCGTGCCTCGCTCAAGTGCAAATCACAAATTTAGATTGCGTACGAAAATACGTGCCAGGACTCATATTTCAAGTAGTCAATAACGACTTCTATATAAGTTTGAACAGAAAACAAAATCTGTCTAGGTAATAGTTGATGCTTTTTATTTGGTAGTAGTTTATGCCCTCTCCCCATGTAGTTTCTAATTTTTAAATGTAGCTACTTACAACTGTACATAGTCTGCGACACGTTTTATTGTTTTCCTTTTTTTTCCTTCCCCTGCCTTCTAGTTCTAGTTGAAGGTTGCTGGAGACGTTTTTAATTTGTTTCATAAATAACAACTTTATCAAAATGGGTGAGAGAGAGAGAGAGGAAAGGCAAAGTCAAAGTATACATATTATATAAATAATTGCGTACATGGGTGCCTATAAAATAATATAATAACCAAAAGATAAGATTGGAGGAGGGTAAGCTTTGGCACGCGTACCTTTTTATGACAGGGAAATATTTTTATGAGTTTTACCAGTTTATTAAAAAAAACCTTCTTTTACTTACCACCACAGCTCACAAAATAGCATGATTTACGATAACTTACTACATTGGTACTCTCAAGTGCAAGTCGAAAGGGAAAGGGAAATTAAGCTTCCTAATATTTCTATTTTTATTTGATTCCATATTTATACACGGAAGGATTCGGGCAGGTAAAGTGATACGAGTCGGTAGGTTGGCATGTACCTTGGGATTGGATGTGGAATTGGCATTGCATTGCATTGGGCGAGAGAGAGAGAGAAAAGTTACTAGTTGTAGCTCGGTCATGTAAATAGTAATAAATAGTAATAATTCTACACTTACTACATACAAACAAGTGTAAATAACATGACACTACAGGAGTAAACTACACCACTGCAGCAACCAAACCACCAAACTAAAAACTAACAGACGAACAGAGCATACAGCTGAAACCGCGTTGGGTTCCCCCATAGTTTGACTCCACACTTTCCTTACTCGAACCATCCAGTTGCTGCGGATGAGTTGAGATTATATTTTGGACGGGAAGAGTGAAATCACCTCATATGGATAAAGGAGCCGTGAGTAGAACAAGAACATAAATGTAGGAACGAGGTAACTAGGTAGACTTGCATCTCTGACTCTGAGCTACGACGTGCTAATCGTACACCATGGCAGGCTACTCAGGAAACAGGAATGAATAAGTTATTTGAACAGATCCAGTGCAGTGCAGTGTGCAGTGCAGAGCAGAAAGAGAAGAGAAGTCACTGCAACTGTGTACAGGGACGGAATCCAGAGGTACAGGTGTGAACTGGTCGGAATGCATAAGAAAATTTACTGAATTAGTTGCACGTTTCTATTTTTTTTCCCTGTCTTCCTCTCCTTCTTCTGTAAATGTCAGGATTGAGACTAACTTTAGATGGAGGTAGGTATACACATCATCCCATCCAACCATCACCATGTAGGTCGTAATGTAACACATTCTACGAAATGAGTGGTGACTTTTCCTCTCCTTTGCCACATAACAGTAGAGAGTTGAACTGAGCAGTGAAATTTTCTTCCATTTATACACACAAATATTTTACTTCATCCCATGGCTGCATAGATACAGGCCGACACCGGCATAACAGAGATGCAGTTGAATGTAGAGCAAGAAGCCAAAGCCCAGGTAATGTATTATTATTTTATTTCCTCCAGTCCAGTCATATACGGGTGATTCCCGTTGTACTGGGCTCTTGTTGGAGTAGGAGCTGCAGTCGGTGGATTTGTTTGTCTGTCGGCAAAACTTTTTGCCTTTCTCTGCGCTATGAGTGCAAGGAGGTATACATCCGAGGAGAGGTATGCGGGGAGGAGAATAAAAGTAAAACATAAAATAAGGTACCTTGTTTCGTCGTTTCGTGTGAATGCATTATAAGAGAGGAGTCTATTCCTTGGCGTTTTCGACGTCAGAATTGGAATGGCGTGAGAAGTCATAAGTATCTCCAATCTACAAGTACCACACGGCACTACTACCAATGCCATCGTGGCGGCTATTCCGGTGTCTAGAAGCACGTAGACCTCTCTCCCGTCTACATGTCATTACAAGATAGTACAATAACACCCTGTAGTCCAGAAACCCATGAACTCTCTGACTGGAGAAATAAGTAATAATAGAGCAAGAGGCAAAAAAGAAAAAAGATGAGCATCTTTCACACATTAAACTTTACTTACGGAGATGGAAATGAAAATGAAAAACATGAATTGGAATATCTGCATGAATTAATCAGAGCCATACGAGTTTACAGAGTTGGACCTGTATGTTGTATGTATGTGAGATTAATAAGACCGTGTGTACATAGCTTGCTTGGTCTTTTGGTCGTTGCGTTGGCTTCTTGGGAAGACAGACAGACAGAGCCACAGATAGACTTGGAGTGTTTGGTGGTGCCAGTGTGCTTCTTAACAGTTTTAATCTGTATCACTTTATTCATACAATGTAACCATTTAAACGTAAAGTGTGAGATGTTTACACATGTGAATGCACTGTGTAATAAGGATGAATCAGATTATTACAGAGAGTACATGTGTATATGGAAATCTGTATCAAGCTCCTCACAAATTCTGTGCTGTACGCAGTAGTGCATATTCGCCGTGCTAAAAAAAACTGAGAGCAGTTTTTATATGAATTATGTACACCTTAATGCAAGTCCTATAATAGATAATAAAGCGGTAGCAGTGGTCATTTAAATTCAAATTTGGTGTTGTCATTTGTACTTGAAGGGGTTTGTCACAGCCATATTGACAAACCCGAAACAGTGTAGGTACGAATAAGAACGAGTAGTTGGGTAGGTATACCTATCTACATATAAAAAGTTCTCCAAAATTCTAGGAGATCTCGATGATCCTTCTTGTAGCCCCTTTGAATCCTAACTCGAATTCGAATGCACTCGAAAATATGCTGCGTGTAAAAATAATGTCAAATGCATAGAGAATCTCGTTGAGAGATGAATTCAAAAGCTTGAACAGAGTCATTATGATTACACGGCTATTGTTATTTCGTTGACGGCAATTCTCCAGCATCCTCGTTTCCATTGAGGGCACTCAATGGAATAGAACTCAACTCTTCAACGGTGCCTCCATGGGTCTTTTTTGTATTCCACGTTCAACTTGAATCCTTGATGGAATTATTCCACGTCTCTCCAATATGATTTTCTGCTTCTCTCTTGCGCCCTGTGCAGTGCATCCCGCTATGTATAAACCTACATTAGATCGAAATTATGTCATGGGCAGGAATAATGGGATGCACTCGAAATCGAATGGAAAAATGCAGTTTCGTAAAGTGCTGCTCACTCGTTTATGCACTTACACTCCACACTGCTCTTCTGCATCCTGCGTCCTACTGCACTGCACTGTATCCATCCCTGCATTTCATGAAGAATGCAGTGATGGATTCAAAATTAAAGCCTACCCCAATTATTTAGCACTTCTCTCAGTTTGCTAGTATTTATTCGGGGTGATGAACAGAACTGAAGTGATTAAATGAGTTTTCATTCTCACTTCCATGGAGGTCGGCCTTTAAGTACCTACGGATCTGTACTGTAAAGGAATGTTTCATTGTTGACCAAAAATTAAAAAAATTACAGGGACACTTAGGATGCCCAATTCGAATTTGAATGGGAAGGTAAAAAAGCTCACACGTATTTACCTTCATTAATTCGTTCGAACTTGCTTTAAGGATAATCAATTATTGTCACTTGAACCAAGCCGGAAAACTTGTGACGGCGAGGGAAATTATGAAGTGTCTACAATTTCCATTATTTTCACTCGTTTCTCATTTGTGAGCTTTCGGCAGCTCTGATTGTGAGTCACACAACACGAATCAGCAACCGCAGCACTTTAGCGGAGCCATGTTACCTAAATCAAATCTAAAATGTATGTATAGGTACATGTGTACAGGTTTCTTTCATCCATGGATAATTTTATTTACCAGTGTTTTGTGCAAATTGAGCAAGTTTGCTTCGCTGGAGCTTTGGGTAGCTTGAACTACTTCACACAATTCACAATTAAAATGTGTAAATGCCCAGCAGGAGTGAAGAAGCTTTCATTCTATCATTCATAATTACAAATCAGCGTTATTAGGAGCTACCTACCTACATGTACCTATCTAAATGAATTTCAAAAAATATAATTGGGATTTTCGAACAGAATACAGATGAACTCTTGAAGGGCGCACAGAATAAACGGACATGGAGAATAGTGCTGATAGGGATCCTCTCTCCTAATTGAAATGAATTTTCTCCTTTTGGTAGTAGCTATCAATGCTTTGCACATGTTAAAATAGCTGATTAAATGAAGTCGACGTGGAAACTTGAAGATTTTTCAGATGTACCCGACTCCAAGTATACCTGTACAGAAATTTCCCTATAGCTGTAATCACTGTCTATACCAGTGCCTATATGGATCTGCATACTTACAATTATGTACATATGCGCTTGGTGCTACTGTCCTGATAATGGTGCGAATGAAACTGGAAGTTATGTGTATATATAATGTGTCCCATGGGGACCGCTCTAATATTTTCTGCAGACGAAGTTATTCAGCTAAATTAAGCATGGAGCATGAGAAAGTTCCATCGATACATGTATGTGTAGACACACGTATGCACAGATGGACGTTATAGGTATAGACAGAGGTAGGTATAGTAGGCAAGTGTGTTCGGGTGGGTATTATAAAAGTTTCTAATTCGTCAACTCCATAGATACTCATTACTTGAGTACAGCCATGTACTTCCAATGCCAATTCCAAGGCACTACATTGCTCGACTACATACTTTTACGAGAGTTTTTGGGAATAACAGCAGGAGCAAAGTCAAGGCAGAATTGTCGAGTCTAGCCTAAAGTCGTTGATACATATATGTATACTCAAGCTGGAGAAAGGATTCCATGAATTGGCAAGGGAAGACAAGCTTTTATCCCACTCGTAAACTCGTAAAACGTCTTCCTCTCTGTCTTTCGCACAGTACGAGTACACACACACACAGACACACACACACACACACAGACACACACACACACACACACACACAGAAGCCAGCATGTCACTTGTATGTAAAAAGCCAAAGCAAAGTATCACGAACCGGGTTTATGTCAGGAAAGTCGGACTTGCAGGAGACAGAGAAAATCGATGGCCTGATTCAGTTTACTTCATTTGAGAATCAAGGGTAATTTTAGTCTCAATATACATACAGATATCTACTTGTCATTCGTACACTCCACTCATTTATGGACGGTCCCCCTATCCAGCTCCCTGTCGTCACAAATCCCATCACATAACCTTGCACATTACATCCACTTAAACTCCCAACTGGCTCCCAGCTGTAGATTGTATATGTATGCATGAATAGGCGACAGAGGATTGTTTGAAAGATGCCTTGCTTGGTCATCGTTCGCCTTGGTGAGTTGTGATTCGTGTTTGAATTCTATTACTGATTTTTTGCAATAAAAACCTATCTATATTGCCTCTTTTACTATTTGATTTGTGATAGTGTCTGTCTCAACATGTCCATCATGCCACAAGGACAAAGACGAAATGATTTGGAAGTGGAATTAAGTCTATAATATCTTTCTTTTCTCCGATTTGGTCTAGTTGAGCTGCTTATCATTGCATCCTTGGTGGTCAGCTAGGTAGAAGTGGCTCTGCTATACTCTAGTTTTACTGCTATTTTATGGCAAATATATGTAAGCAGGCGCATGGCTATAGGATACATGCAAGGGTAATAAAAATAAGATCATTATTGAAAAAAAACGTATAGGATGGGTGCAGAAATTGTTAAATTGCTATTAGAAGAGCACTTTGGGTGGATCGTGGATTTGTAGGTGAGTAGTTGTGACATTAAGGATATAGTTATAAGATGGATGAGATGGAATTCAGGGCATTATCATGGTCAAAATGATGTGATTGCCATTATAATAATGTGAGCTTTTCGTTGCACATTTCAAAATGCAAGACAAACCCTTGACACCACTGGGTTTGGTTGTTCAGAGCGAGTAGGAGTTGGAAAGAAAGAAAGTAGTATGTATCATCCGTGGAATCCGCCGTCGTCTTTTTCTGCCAGCTCTTGTTGCAATATATAATATCTGTATTGTGGTGGCCTTGAGAGCTTCAAAGTATGCTTTCCGTCAACGTCTAAATCTAAATATTACGGAGGTGCATGCATGTCATCGTCACGGACTTTAAAGGCTCAAGAGTCACTATATAATTATTTCCACTTACATATGGCGTGAAGGCACTCCTATATAGTCTAGTGCAGTATTGCTATGTGGCATGAAAACATGGCCTTTGGCTTTGGCTTAGCTGTAAGTGCCTACTCGAACAACTACTTGAGACAAGGTTCTGGATACCGAAGATGCATGTGAGGTCTTTATCTACATGTATAAAATTTCCTATGTGTATACCTATAGCCAACAAAATTGCTATCCAGCACAAGCAAGCCTGACTCTAGGCTACCGAATTCCAAATGTGGAATCTCTATAGCAAGTAATTATTTTAAAACAACCATTTGCACACAGCTTCATTGTTTTTCATTGGTTTAATCGACGGTTAAGTACTTGAAATACCGATTCTCCCAGAATTAGATGACTTGAACTACTTTAAAAGATAATCTGGTATCTACTTTCTCGTCCTTACCGTCCATCAAAAAGTAATTTCTACTCGCTTGAACACACATTTAGACTGAGAGAGCGGAGGGGCAATGGGGGAGTCAGGGAGTCATATGGAGTAGCATGTCTATGGCTCAAGAACATAAAAATGTTTCTTGACTTCTACGGTATTGGAAGTGCATGTGATTGTGTGGGATTTGTGCAGCATTATACCTAAATGTAGCCCCACCATCCATCCACGTAGGCTGGCTTTGGAATTCTTGAGAGAATTCTCTGTCTCGATTGGGAATTTAATTTCTCTTTGTTCTGGATTCTCCTATAAAACTTTATTTTAATTTCGACCACAAATGACATTGCCAGGAATTAATGGAAAAGCGATATTGTTTAATACATTAACAAAATTAACTACGCTGGCTTGAGCAGCCGCTCTAGAAGGCACTGCAGCTAAAGTGGCCGTGAAGGAACAACTCTAATCTAAAATTGAACAACAAACAAAGACTTGTATTGAGATAGGTAAGCTTCTAAGAGACTTTTGGTGCAGGCGCAGGAAGTGCAGTAACTATGGGTACGTTTGAAGTCGCATAGCAACTAAGGAAGATAAAAATGCATTTAAGATTTCTTACTTCTATTGTTCCAACAACAGCAGCGATGCGATGAATTAATAACTCTAATAAACTGCTTTAATTTACCCTTTCCATTTGTCGTTTCTGCAATGCTCATTAAATAATCAAACTATTGATTCTTATTATGGAAGACACATGGAGGCCGCTATTAATTATTTAGGCTGGATGGACAAGATTACATGGTGTACACACTCATGTTCACTTCAGTTAAATGACAGTTTACAGTCAAACGTGTGGCATTAAGATTTACGAGTTTGCATCTAAATTTCTTCCCTTTGTTCTTTCCGTTGGCACGACAATAAGTAATATCATGTAACTGTGCCAAGTGGGAAAAAATCTACATGCCACAGAAGTCGAAAAGTGAACCGGCTTCTCCTTTCTACCTCTTCTCTCCATGTCTCGCTCCTTTAGCTTCTTGTCTTTTGCTTCGTGTGTATGTATGCATTTGAATCTCATTCACTAGTGGTCTGCGGACTCCACGACACTGGACCGAAAACCAAAACGGCTTTGAGCCGGCGACAAAATCCATGTTATTGTACTCGTAGCCAATACAATTGATGTTTTTTTTTGCTGCTGAACAGAAGTACAATGAAAGGAAGTTCATGTAATTCGTTAAAGTGCATTTAGAAAAAGATCATTTAAGCAAACAACTGAATTCTAGCTTCGTGTCTGACGACTGTTACGCGTTCTATTAAACTGCATAGCTACTTACTTAGCCTAGACACAAAAAGTGTTCATGAAAAGTCCGGTTCAGTAATGTTTAAATCATTTAAAATCTGGGATTTTAATGTCCTCATTTAAAAAATAGGAGGTACATTTTACATTTGAAAGACTATTATTTCAGCTACGTGTTCGTCGGAAACAAAGTGTACCTACCCAAGTGTAGCGACTGAATATCGCTTCGGTCTCATGTCACCAGCCCGGTTGAGCTCCCACAAATTTATGGCGAGCGACAATCCTTCGTAGTGTAAGTAGATACATAATTTACAACGGTGTCTTTCTTTTCCCTCGTTTTTTTGGAGATTTTTGGGTGGTTTCCTTGCAATACATTAGATTTTGTCATACGATTTTCATGTCGTGGCCGCCGGGATGTATACACGGTGACATGAAGCGGTTGACGCCACCGTATTACACAGCAGGACGCAGTTACTATAAAAGTTGAGAATACAAAGATAGTTGGGAATGACGATGGGACCAAGAATAACAAAAATATATACACAGTGCAATAAAATGCAATGCAATCTATGCAGAGTGGCGGTGTCGCCGGCGACCGCGGTGAGCCATTCCATTCCCCACTCTTATCCACCGAAAGTCGGCTTCCTCAAGCATCGTCTGCCGTTCTTACCATTGCATAGAAATGAATCATACGATAAGGACGGCACAAGGTTTGGCCCTTCATTCCCTGGAATCAAATGCACTTACATATACTTTTCACATTTCCCCCTCAAGTAGGCATTCGTATTATTTGTATTTGTACAGGGAACGGTGTGTTTTGGAGAGGGTCGCTCGATAGTCCAGTCATTTCCCATCCTGTTATCTGTTAATGGCCATAGAATTTCGGGCTTTTGGGAATCCTCTGGGCTGTCTGGCTGGATTATTGGACCTGTATTATTGGCAGAGTGTACCAAAGTCTATTTTGACAGACAATGGGTGTAAGTGTGATGAGGTAAACATTATGATACACCCATGACTGGCTGCTTCCCCCCAACGCTCTCCCCGTTTCCTCTCATACGTGTTGATAGCTGATACTGATATCTGTAATTATGTGTGAGTCAAAGTATCATAAGAATGATGCCGGAGATATAATTTGAAAAAATTTGACATGTACTAACGATTGGTTTGGGTCGTCTTGGTTGTACTAATGGACCACGCCGTCATCATTTCCCCCATTAACTCACACTTTCATATATGTTTACAAATGACCAATATTTCTAATACGTTCTGCGTACTCACTTAAACGAACAGGCTTGACTCCATTCATTAGCATAATGGTTTCAACATTGATTAAGTGCGAGGGGCTGACTGTGGTCAGCATGTAGACGCACACACACATGTTTGTAGGTGAGCATTACAGATCAGATAGCTTGACGTTTACATCATGTTGTGATATGATCCCAGGATGAAAAAGGAATAATTGTGGCACCGAAACAAATGGCAGAGCCTAAGAATCTTTGTGAAGACAAGAATACTTGACTTGAGGTACTGGCGTACTGGCCACTTTTTGCTTGGATTCTCCTACTTATATGTATTTATGCAGATGTCCGCTGGCACTCTTTTATAGAAGGAGGTTCCTACTCCACATCCTAATGTACGTGTACATTACATTTACATCGTACATCTATAAAAATTATGCGTATCCTTAAACAAGTTACACAACACCCACGCGACAATTTAGGACTCATTTCTGTATTATTCTCGCTCCATATCCATTCATTCATGATCATTGCTCTAGCCTCGGAGAAGAAGGGAAAAAAACGAGTGACTGACTGACTGACTGAATTCCTTGTCTTGTTTGTCTTGTCGTAGTATCGCTGTACACTGAGCGCCTCTATTTGCTATGCCAAGAGTCCCAAGAGACTCCGTCTGTGTATTTCTCCGTCTCCCTCAGATTCAAATCCAAAATCCAAATCTAATCACTGTACTCTCCGTCTATGTTTATATGAAGTCTTATTATGAAGCGCTTCTGGCACATTATGCAGGCAGTGTGCAGTGTAAAGACTGACTTTTTGAGTCGATTTCTGTCATTGGTGTGGTGGGTCTGTCAGGGAGGCAGGAAGCAACGAGTTGAACAAAACAGACGAGAAAAGAAAAGAGCAGAAGTAGAAAATAAGAGAACATCTTCCCCCAGTCACGAGTCCGTCAAACGAAAGTCAAAGCCAAAAGCAAAACCATATTTATAAATCCCTTCCAGTCTGTATGTACCTACCTCGCGTTACTGTGGATCCCCCTTAAAATAACTTTTACAAACTCACATAACTTACTAGGAAAACTTTCAATATTTATTTAAAAGTTATCCATCTTCTCTACGAGACTGTCAACGTGTCGTGTCATCCATCAGCGGATATTTAACCAATCATTGGAACTCATCAATGCATGTACAGTATTTAAGCATTATTTGTCTTTATGAAATATTTACATTTTCTTAATGCTCAATTACGCTTGCTGCGACCACCAGCAGCACTTCATAGCAACAGTCACACCGCAGCCATTAGGAAGTTCCAGGATCTCTGGCTTCCTTACAAGCTCACATTCTAGTTCACAAAGTAAGTTCTTTTGCCATGAATCTGTGCGTCTGTTTGTAGGCAAGCGGGGTACTTTCCTTCATCTCATTAATGTTGTTAGTCATACTCATCCGGTCATGTCTACTCAAGCATTAAAAAATGCAAGTTTTACTATACAGTAGGAATTTCTGATGAGATACATTACTCATTTGAGTGATTCATTTGAATTTTGAGAGTCAGAATAAATTAAGATCCACTTTGGAAGTTTGGACTTTTCGCTTTTGAGACAATTTCATTTTTTTTCTTGAATAAACTTGCAAATGAGTAGTAGTGTACCTTTAGAGATAAATGGATTTGTCATCATTTATTATTTTATACTTTGATTTCTAGTTCTGACTGCTCTGACTTTGACTTTGGGCTTGGGCAGGGTGGGCCTACCAGTCTGGCCGCGATAATCTGAATTTATGTGAATGTCTGTCTATATGCCCTTGTGTATGAATGTTGTATGCATTTACACAGGTAGCCTTCTTCAGATTGAGTGTGCATAAAAAAGTTGTTTGAAAAAAAAAGCAATTGTATAATCATTTAGAATATTATAATGATCCGTGCGTGACCTGGGAAGATAGGATTATACCTTGTTGGCTATAGTTTCTATTAATAATTGATACGAGTTTTATGTTTTTATTTGATCGTAGGTAGATACTTTGGTCATTCCATGTATAAGGAAGGTACAGAGGGTTGAGTAGTAGTCTGGTTCTGGTTTCTTTGGCAATTTTTTCATTCTGATTTTTGTTTTTTTCTCTTGAATCTGTCGACAACCGTCGTATATATACATTCTTTGTGCTTTTCTTTTGGACTGCCTTGTGCATTGAGGTAAACTGACTAAAGTCGTTTTTGTACCGTGTGGGTGCATCATATAAGACATCACAGACAGGGAATAGACATCAGATCGTGTACATACGATCCTCGTAGTTTATATCGTAGTCAGACATTGCATCCCTCCATCGCATTACATCATCAAAATTCAAAAATTCAGAAAGACATATGTGTTGATTCTATGTGCCACCTATACGTACAAGTACAGCCAGGACTGGCGGCTAGAGAAGAGCAAAATAACAAACAAAACCTTACTACAGAACAAGTTGTATAGAAGCTGCAATGAACTTATATTACACAGAGCTGCACATAATTCCTATGCAGTGCAGTGGGATCGGTGTGCAAAAATCCAAGCGAAAAAAGGAGGAAAATTCATTGAACTAACGAAGTCAAAAGTTCGTGAGTTTACATTAATCCAATCCAATCTAGTCAAGGGAAGACGTGAATTGGAGAATTGGTGTTAGAAAGCAGAGCCTTATATCTTTTTGGGCTTTTTCCTATGGAGGCGTAACCGAGTCAGATCATTTAGACTACCAAGCATATATTACAGCAGAGCAATTAATAATTTCCCCATGAAAACAGCACTGACAGGACATATGGGAGAGAATTATTGAAATTAGAGAGGCTGCTCAGGGTGCTGAAAGACACATGTCATTAATTATACAGATGATTTTATAGACACATGAAAATTTATGAAGAGTCAGAGTGTATGGCAAGGAAAGGACACACAGGATGAGGGACTCACTGTAATAGTAATTGTATCATGATCACGATTTCATCCACGTTTTAATTGTATGCCTCACTTCCCTTCCAATCATCTTCTAAGGAGAGGCTGGGAGTCATGAGCCTTCTTGTATTTTTCTTGTATCACACTAAGATCTCCACAATAACATCATCCCCCAAAATCGAAAAACAGGAAGAGCTCCGAACTTAGCTAATTATTTAGTAATAGGAGTCAATACGGATGGTAGCAGGTCAGTTGGGGAAGGGTTGAGCCCCTAAGTAAGTACCGTCTTTGCCCTCCTATTTACCCAAGTCATAGTAATTAAGTAGAACCACACACACTTGTGATTTACAGGGGAATCTCTCCAAAGTAAATGCGGAAGTATTAATCAAGTAAACAAAGGTCGATCTCGTGGGTTGAATTTGGATTTGGCTTTGGCTTTGAATTTTGATCTGTGTAGTTGTAGCAGGATAGTCTCTATGACTTGATACTTTGGTAGGGATGGATGCCATGGATCTGTCATCTTCGTCAGCTCAAAGCCCACTAATACTGCATAAAAAGTAAACAGAATCAGAAAGGCAACAGGGAAGAAAGAGATGCAACCAGAATTGAGGCATAAGCTTAAGTTATGTGTACACTCACGTTCACGCACGATACTGCTACATAAAAAAATATGTCATTCAGTTTTCTCTCGTCTTTCTTGTCTCATCAACGACTCTGTCAACTCCGTCTTTGTAAAAGTCAAAAGCCAAAAGCTCAGAGAAGGATTACATATTTGCATTGTCATGTCGTCAGTATAGAGTCGGTCCCTTGGGTTCCATTGCACTTCAGTCCTCAGCCCAGCTGTACATACAGTAATAATTATTCTCAAATCTTGTGCTAACAGTTAATGCTATCCAAATGGCAAATGGTCTCTCTCTCTGTCTGTCTGTCCGTCCGTCTGGGTGAGTGTTCCTACCTACCTATATATAGTACTTGTCATAGTACCTTTTAGAGAGAACACCATGCCGCGCTTAAGTACACCAATAAAAAAAGATTACAAAACGGTTTCTCATGTTTACATTGAATGATTTAAGGGAGGCAAAAGGTTTATTGAATTACACAATGTATCATTATTATAACCATTATCATTACTATTATTTATTATAATTACTTTGAGCAAAATTTCTAGGAAGGGTCTCCATGTAAGAGCAAGTCCAGCGTCAAGCAATTAGGTGCAGACTTTAAAATTCCTATGAAGTGTCCAAGAGCACAATGCAATGCTGCGTGATTTGTTATTGCACACATAGGTATACGTACACACACAGACACACGCAGTGTGAAGCTCGTACTGTGTTACTGTTGTCATTGTAAAGTTGTTGTTGGTGTCGTTAGTAACTGAAATAAAGGTGTTCCGCATGCATAATCAATGTATCTGAGAGAACACGAAAGATGAACGGCACTCGAGAATGTAGTGTGCAAAGTCTAATAGAATTTCCTCCCATAAATATGAGTAATGAAAAGTGATGCGTGTGTATGTGTGTGTACTTTTCTTGTTATATGATTTCCCTTATCCTCCATTGTCTGAGCCAGTCTGAGGTATTAGTCTAGCCAAGTATGAAACTATGCATGGTATGTATACCTACGTGAGAGCATGGAAATATTTTGTAGAAATTCTTTTGGTGGCTCATCTCCTCCTACACCCGGGATAATATTATATACAAACAGACAGACAGACAATCAATGAGTCTCCTATGTGAAACAGACACCCGTCCTGTGAACTTTATGACCTATTAACACCTACGCGGAGATCCGACAAGTTATACAACTTTAAACTTCAGCACTAATTTCCTCAGCAGAAGAGAGTGAGCAGGTCTACTACATGTCTACAGCACTGAGTGCAGGAATTGTGGCGTGAACTCAAGAGATCCCCTATATTTTTTCTAAACTCATCCTTGTCTTGACTCTTGAGATATTATTGTAGGTAAGTTTCACCTTTTCATAACATGAACTCAGTCAGTCCTTTGCTTTGGTGGCTGTAAGTAGAATGTACAATCATTCCAAAATTTGTAAACGATATCAAGTTTCATTTTCAATACTTACTAGTTAGCACTCACTCTTTTCCCCTGACCGCATGCGTTTAACGGATTAACGAAGAACGAAAGGGAAAAGGGAACTTTTAGTTTTTCGTTTTACTTTTGTTTAAGGAATTCATTTCAATTGAATCCAAAGTTCCTATGCATAGGACAGGACGTAGCTACATGTACCGTAAACGCTCGAATAGAGCCCCTATCTCAAATAGAGCCCCACTCTCGAATACAGCCCCAATCTACGACACCAA